>VWZW01006719.1:146942-172485 GCA_013397115.1 Edolisoma coerulescens | reverse complement strand
CCCGCCAAGATGGCGGCCGCGCCCCCTCAGGGAGCCCCCGGCGGGGCGGGTGCGGCGGAGCGCGGCCCAAAGGCCCCGGGGGTTCCGTGACGGGGTAGTCTTAAGGGAAAAGACAATATACGTGTGGTAGTTTCAGGCCTGCTTTGGTGTGCCAGCCCAAGCTGCTGCCCAGCTCCCTCCCCCTCTCCTGGTGGCGGGTGCGATGTGCAGGTTCAGTCACCAGCTCACACTGTTTCTCAGACACCTTCATCTCACCCAGCAGCAAACGCAGGGAGGGGCTGCAAAATATAACCCAAAACCAAAGCCTTTTTTTACTGTGAGGGTGGTGAGACACTGGAACATGTTGCCTAGGGAGGTTGTAGTTGTCCCAACCATGGAAATAGTCAAAGCCAGGTTGGATAAAGCCTTGAGCAGTCTGGTCTAGTGGGAGGTGTCCCCACCCATGGCAAGAGGGGTTGGGACAGANCAGCTCCCTCCCCCTCTCCTGGTGGCGGGTGCGATGTGCAGGTTCAGTCACCAGCTCACACTGTTTCTCAGACACCTTCATCTCACCCAGCAGCAAACGCAGGGAGGGGCTGCAAAATATAACCCAAAACCAAAGCCTTTTTTTACTGTGAGGGTGGTGAGACACTGGAACATGTTGCCTAGGGAGGTTGTAGTTGTCCCAACCATGGAAATAGTCAAAGCCAGGTTGGATAAAGCCTTGAGCAGTCTGGTCTAGTGGGAGGTGTCCCCACCCATGGCAAGAGGGGTTGGGACAGAATGATCTTTAATGTCCATTCCAACTTCTTAACATTGTATGTATAAAAAAAAAAAAGCAGCGAAGAACACACACTTGGACCTGTGTGTTTCTGTGGTGGGAGGAAGCTCTCAACCCACTTGTCCCTCCTCCCACCGAGCTCCTCCAAAGGCTCGTGGCCCCAGTCTAACAGTGCTGTATGAACCCCAGAAGGGTCTAAGCCTCCTCGAACCCTCCCATGGCTGCTCTGTAGCTGGCCTTACCCTGTCACGATTTGGGAGCAGAGATCCCCTCTGAAAGGAGGAAGAGAGCGGCAGCATTATGGAAGAAGGGCAAGTGAGAGAGGACAGATTGGTGACAGGAGGCAGGAGCCCTCCACCCTGCTTGTCTGAAGGGGAAGCTGCTCATCTCCTTCAGGAGACACATTGTTATTTCTGCTGATAGCATCAAATGACAGGGTTTCCTGCCGGTGCTCTCCAGCCCTGGTGCCAGGGAGGGGAGGTGCCCACCCCAGCTGGAACCAGGCTCACAGCATGTCAGTCATGTGCTGCTTCCCAGTGCTTCCTCTACCTCCAGCCCACACTGGGAACAAAGGGTCCCTGGTACAGCAGCTATGATCCACACCACACCACCTCCTCACTGTGCCCTGTGTCCCACCTGCTCTGTGTTCCTGCCTGGCATCCTTGCTGTAGGCATTCCCTGAGGTTCACTCCTCTAATTGCCAGCTGTGTTCCATGTTCCATGGCAGACTGCTCCTATCCCTGCCAAACCAGCCCTTCCCAGTGGCATATAAGGAGCCTTCTCAGTGCTCTGGATCTGCAGTCAGCAGAGTTTGCTCTAGACTCCCCTGGGGAGAAGACCCTGACCCCAAACTGCTCTTTGCCCACTGCAGAGTGACTGAAGGTCAGCCTGAAGCCTTGCAGAGCTGCTGGAGGACTGAGATCTTTCCCCTTTGCTACCAGCTGGGCAAGGCTAGAGGGGGACAAAGCAGGTCTCTTCTGTACCTGGGGAAACTGTCAGACCCTGAGCAGGTTGTCATTCCCCTGTTGGAAATACCAGTCGGATTAAGGGTACTTTGAGAAGCACCTGGAGGACTCACAGTGGGACTGCTTGAGTTCAGTGGGCAACACAGCCCAGCTGTGACAGGCACCATGACAGCTGGTCCCAGGGAACGCCCATGCAGCTCTATAAGGCACTGACTGGAGCTGGAGATGCATCTTGGGGCTATTGCTCTGCCTCAGGGAGTGCTGAGCTAACTTAGCTGCTTCTCTGCCTGCCTGCTCTGGAGGAGCAAACTGCAGGCAGGTGAGAGCTTTCCTTCTCTCTGGAGACATTCTGCCATGGGAGAATGGTTTGCAAGAGCTGCTGGGATCTGCTGGGTAGAGGCTCTGCAAATGCTGGCTGTAAGTGTGGGGTTTGGGGGGGTTGGAGGGGCTGGGTGGGAGTTTGGCAGAGTGTGCACCCAGGGGGAATAGCAGTTCTGGGGGTCAAAGCTCCTGGATCAGAGTCCCTGACTGTTGCCCCAGGTAGGACCCGGGAGCTGGCCCTGGCTCTGCAAACTGTGGAGCAGAGACTGCAGCCAGTGGTTGGAGAGGGGGTCCCTGCTCCCCTGGTTAGAGCTGCCTCCTGGCAGGGCATAGTTGGATTCAGGTTGGTTTTGGGAAGAGAAGGGGTGGGTCTCCAGATCAGAAGTGTGTCCCAGCCCTTGCTTGGCAAATGGTTGGCACTCAGCGGCATCCTCCAAGGGATGTACCCACTTCTCTTGGTGCGGGCTGGGCAGGTGTTTTATGGGTGCTGGTTGCTCAGGCATGAGCTGGGCACAGAGCAGGGACACAAGTGGGGGGCTCCTGGTGGTGTGGAGCCATGGAGGGGGTGTCTGTCTGTCATCACAAGGGTTACTCTGCCAAGCAGACCTGGAAAGAGGAGCAGGCCCTGGCAGCTGTGACTGAGGATGGAATTTGCAGGGGTGTGTGACCCTGTGTTCCACGACTCCCTTGTCTGTGGGAGAGGGGCCGGGGCAGGAAGGGTGTGGGTGCCTGCTGGCACGTCTAGCTCAGAGGTGAGCGTGCTGTCTCGGAGAGTACAGTAAACATGTGCTGTGGGGCTAAGTGGCATGCAACATCACTGCCAGGAGGGAAGGTAAACAGATGACTCTTCTGTGCCATTAAATACGTGAGATCTGGAGAGAGATGGGTCGCTTTTAGGTTGCTCTTCAGAAAAAGCTGACCTGTTCTTCTGTTCAGAGACTGTGGTGAGTTTTGAAGCAGCAATCCTGAAACCACAGCTGGATTTCTAAGCCAAGAGCACTTTGTTCTCAGGGAAGGCAGGCAGTGCCTAAACTCTGGGGGAGACAGACAAGTAGCTCCTTTTAAACCATTTAAGCTCTCTTGACTCCACATTGACAGAGGTGTGTCCCTGCCTGGCTCTGTGTCCTACAGGCTCTTGGTGGGGGAGTTGGGATATTTTCTCCAGTATGGTCACATCCTGCCAACCAGTGCACCTGCCTAGTACTCAAAGCACCAGAATGCTGAGACCCAGCACCCAAGAGGGGAGCCCACTGCAGTGGGGGAACACCCTTGGGGTGTGGATGCACTGGGATGGTGTCTGATTGGGCAGGAGGCCAGGTTTCCATCCAAGCCCTGCTCCTACCTGTGCTGGCTGCGTTCATGACTTCAAGAAGTCTTTGGAGACTCTTGTAGAGGCATTAACCCAAGAGTGGTGTGCAGCACGGTCACTTCATAACGCCTGGGGGCACCTGTGTGTGTCCCCTCCCTGGCCCAAAGTTAAAGGAGCCCAAAGCTGCTCAGACTGAGATGGGTGTCTTGGGTGAGTGCAGGAGCAGGACTTTGTCCTGCGTACTCTGGCAGTGATTGATGCCAGCTGAGCCAAAACCTGGGGCACTTGGGGATGCCTGGAGCTAGTCTAAGCAGCAAGTACTCTGCATGTATGGAGTCCAGCTGGCTTGTCTGGGAAGACACTGTGTGTAATCAAGCTGTGCCTTCATAGCTGGGCAGAGGCTGTAAGGCTGATATTCCCCTTGCATTGCTTCTCTGTGGGACTGCCCACTATGAGCTTGGACTTAGAATCACAGAATGGCTTGGGTTGTAAGGGACCTCAGAATTCCAACTCCCCTGCCACAGGCAGGAATGCCACCCACTAGACCATGTTGCTCAAAGCCTTGTCCAGCCTGGCCTTGAACTCTTCCAGGGATGGGGCATCCACAGCTTTTCTGGGCAACCTGAGCCAGTGCCTCACCATTCTCTGAGTAAAGAATTTCTTCCCAACACCTAATCTAAATCTCTCCTCTTTTAGCTTAAAACCACTCCTCCTTGTCCTGTCACTCTCTGCCTGCATAAAAGCTTATATCTCTTTTTTTTTGTAAGCTTCCTTTAGGTACTAGAAGGGGCTGTAAGATCTCTCCAAAGCCTTTTCTGCTGCAGGCTGAACAGTTCTAACTCTCTCAGCCTGTTCTCATAGAAGAGGTGCTCCAGCCCTAGGATCATCTTTGTGGCCTCCTCTGGACCTGCTCTAACAGGTCCATGTCATTCCTGTGCTGAGGACCCCAGACCTGGATGCAGTACTCCAAGGCGGGTCTCATGAGGGCAAAGGGGGAGAATCACTTCTCTCAATATGTGCTGCAGCCAGCCTGATGTGTGAATTTAAAAAAAAAAATAAATTTATTTGTCTCCCTTCTTTCCCTTGTGGCACATAGGGGTATTTGAGCCCCCCCAAGTGGGACCTTCCTGATTTCTGTCCCTACAAAATACCTCCTGTAAGGCTTCCTGATGGTTAACTGCAGGCCACAGTTGCATGTGGCACTGAATAACATCTTGAATTGTAGCTGGAGACCTAGTAATTGAGTTGCTTCTGTTCCTTCAGATGGTGAGCATGACCAGCTGTTGTTATGTAGTCTCTCCTTCAGTCCTTCTGGGAAATCACACCATGATTATATTTCTGGCTTAAGAAATTTTTTTCTCTAATCAGACTGGGCCTCACAAAGAGGTTGCCACTTAGTGGTAATTACTTGCTTTAGAAGCTGAATGTCTCCTGAGGATTGCAAATAGCGGATTATCAAATTAATTAGTTAAACCAAGATGTGCTTTTGTGAAGCCAAGACCTGCTTTACTTGTGATCTGAAATAAAGGTTTAAATGTTATTAAACTGCATACAATCCATTCTTGTCTCCCTAATGGGGAGAGAGAGTTAGTTCTTTCCTGAAGTGTAGTTGGTACAAAGGGCTGCTTGCAGCTCTACTTGCTGCAGCACTTGCTGCCTTTCTTTCACAAACCCTGTTTTGAGCAAAATCTATCACTGGTTTTAAGGCTTGTTCTGGGTGGTGTCTAACACTGCTTCTCGGTGGCTTCCCCTGTTTTTGTAGGCTGCCAAGTGGAAGGGGTATAGGGTTGGAGCTGAACTTCAATGATCCTTGTGGATCCCTTCCAAGTCAGGATATTCTATGAGGGCTCATGGTGGATAGCTTGGTGGGATGGTGACATACCTTTCCTTTCAGGGTACAGCTTAATCCATGGGATATCTGCATTGCCATATCTGTGGACATGGGAGCTGGTGGAGAATCCCAGTCTGGTGATGAGATTCCTGGAAGTAGATTCAGAGATATCCACTTATCAATGGGTTAGCAGGAGCCATAGATCCTGGAGTAGTGCTTTGCCATAGCCCATTCCCAGGCTCTCCATTCCCTCGGAAGTCTCTGTGGCCATAGGAGGTTCCCTATGTTGTGCTGAGGACTGCACCAGTGATCATTCTAAGCTAACATGGAACTCATTGGGGTATTTTCCTAAGAGCTGTTGGCCACAGTAATGTAATCATCCTGCTAACATCCATATTGCACAACTTCCCCTAGGTCAGGAGATGTCCTTATCTGGCATCTAAAACATCTGTCCTGTGTTGTTTCCAGCATAGCTGAATCCTATTCATAAAAGAATTGAGCATTTCCTGATTTGCACAACTGAAAATAAGCAGAACTCTGCCAAGTGTTGGCTCAAAGGCAGAGGTCCTTTCCCTGCCTCCTACCTCTGTCTGTGCTCTCTCCCAGCTCTAGGTTGTGGTACTGCTTTAGGCACTTGAGAAACACTGCGACTCCAGAAACCAGATCCAGGAAACGAGAAAGGAAGCAAGGGGAAAGAGATGAGGATCTGAAGTTAGAACCTCTGAAATTTTCAGAACAGTTGTACTGACCCCTCTTCCATCTCTTTTTCTTTCAACTCTGGGGAGGCCCCACAGCCTTCAAAGATTGGCTCCCACCCTACCTAATGTCAGTGTTTTCTGCCTTTTGCTATAATTCACCTATGGGACAGGCTGTGCTTAGTAATAGTCAGCTGCTGCTGAAGGTGGGTACCAAGGCAGTTCCCGTGGTGTAAAATTGCCCCTCAGTCCATGCCAAAGACCTGGGCCTGCTGGGTGGGAAGCTGGGACATGTAGGTCTCTGCCAGCATGGATGACAGTAGCCTTTTGCAGTGACTTCAGCAATTAAGCCAACCCTGAGGAACGCGCAGGCCTTGCGCAAGAGCGAGGAGCTGCCCCTGCGAGGAGACAGAGTGAGACTGTGCTGGGAACAAGCATGGCATTGTTGTCAGCCTCAGTCAAGAGGGGCTTTTTAACACCCACTGAAGTGCTGGCTACAGCTGTCTCCCATGTGCTTGTGCGGGAAATGGATCTACAATGCAGAAGAGGGAAAGGCCACTTTGCAATTAAGAAAAAAAGAAGGCAACTATATTAGGATCCAGCCATGAGTAAACAGCAGTGCGATGTTCCCCTTAGTGCCGTGCCATAGCACAGGAAATCACGTCACTGCCTCTGACTAGGATGGGGGTGAGCTGAACTCAGGCTCTTCAGCCTGGAAATCTGTATGGGGGAAGGTGCTCCTGAGCTTTAAGTGCAGTGTAGGAAAGGGAGGAGCTGTGAGATTGGGCTCTAAGCTGCTCTTGTGTTTGACAGCCTCTATAAATGGCGCTGCCGACTTCCCTGCATCCTTCTGAGTGGTGTTGGCTTGAGAGCTTTCTTTTGCCATGGAAAATGGGATAGGAACAAGGCTCTGAGTACCTGTGTGATGCCTTCCTCATCTGTTTATGGGGATGCTGCAAGCTCCTACATGATTTTCTCTTTCTGGCCATCAAAGAGCTGGAATTAGGTGGCTTGACAGTGTCTTACCTGCTAACTCAGAACTAAAAGAGATGACAACTTTGTGCTCCCAGACCTGTGCAAGCCACCTGAAAGAGTGAGGAAAGCCAAAAGCTGCTCACCCTGGATCTGCTGCCAAAGGTCTGGGTGTAGAAGACATGACCGGTTCAGTAACAGCATGAGAGCAGGTTCTCTGCACCATCCCTTTCATCCCCATGGGCTGTGGGGATGTCCCAGCCCTACCTGGCTCTGCACTGCCCTTTGTGCTGCCTGGGGAGCACATTACTCTGTTTCAAAGGTGAGGTAGCTCCTAGCATGTGCAGTAGCCTTCCCGAAAGAGCAGGAGCTTTGGCCTGCAACTGGAATAGCCCCAAAGAGCCCAGGCTTGGTGCCCAGGCTTGGTACCCAGGCTGCTGATGGCCAGACTCTTTTGAGACTTCAGATCTCTACTTGGAGACTGGTCCCTCTGCAGACTCCAGGGTAATTGCAGTGACCTGTTTGCCGGATAAAAATAGTTGTGTGCAAGGATGGGGCAATCACACATGGTATAATTTTTGGGGTTGTCCTGTGCAGAACAATGAATTGGATCTGATCCTTGTGGGTCCCTCCCAGCTCAGGATTTCTCTATGATTCTACAATTTGGGTTAGCCCTGGGCAGCCATGGCATCTTGAAAGGAAACCTACACGTAATGCTGCAGTTGTAGAAACAGCAGGAACGTTTCCATAAAACATCTGGACGTGAGAGGCATGTTAGATCTCTTCTACCTCCTTTTATTCTCTGATGGGGATATGCCTCCCACAGAAATAGCCTGGTACTTCTGATAGCACAAAGCTTGTCACGGCCAGTCACGTGCGTGCTGCAGGGACAGCGCTCTTGGTGCTCCCTCCTCTCTGGGAGTGGGCCAGTCCCTAGGGAGACTCCCAGCACCTGCAGGAAGATATTGCAAAGGTTAGCCAAACATAGCCATGCTCATTGCCTGGGAGGTGTGCTGGGGGAACAGATGAAGGGCAAAGCTACTCTGAAAATGTAGCCTTGTGCAGACCTTGAAGGCTGTGGTCAGAGGCTCTGCTGGGAAAGTATGCCAGGTTCCTCATCCTCCTGGTATGAATATGAGGGGGAAAGAAAGGCTCTCTTGCATCCACAGGCAATATCTAAGATCTCAAATTAGTTGTTGCAGATGACAACTAGGTTGTGCTTGTGCTGGGTTGTTAGTACATATTGAGGTGGCAGGGATGTTCTCCTTCACCCAGTTTGGCATTAGCAACTGCTGTCACCTGACATGGACACTGCCTACAGAGGCAGTGCTGCTGTGGGGAGAAGGTGACAGGCTGTTCAAGGCCGTGGGGGAGCCTCTGACAGCACGGGCTGTTTGCAAGCCAAGTGCTGAACAGTGAGGCAGCTGCTCAGCTCTGGTCACTGTCAGTGTCACAGCCCCTTTTAGGAGGACATCTCTTTGGCTCAAGGAAAGCACACTGCACCCCTCTAGGGACTGTCATCCAGCCTTGCTGCCAATAGGAAATGCAGCAGCACACCAAGCAGCTGGTGGATTGAATGGTTGGCTTTGGGGTCAACCAAAGCTGGCTGCTGGTTAGGTCTGGAAACATGTGATCAGGCCATCATATGCAATGGGGTTTTAGGGCAAACTGTTGGCAGTCCTCCCTGGGAGAGGAGTATCTGAAGGTGGTCTTGAGCTGGACTAGCTCACATGGCCTCTGCTGCTGGCCCTGTGGAGCAGGGTTTGGGAAGGCTGTGGGACTCTGCCCCTTGAGCCAAGGCAGCAGAGGTGTTGGTAGCAGTTGCTCCAGTTTCAGCAGGCAAGTACCCTTTGCTATTCTACTTGTCCATGAAGGAGAAGGAGATGTCTTCCCTTCTGCTGTAGGTCCTCACATCCTGCCTGAGTCACCCTGTCTCTTGGGATGGATTGGTTTGTGTGACCTCTCCCATAAGTGGGGACAACCAAGTTCCAGCACCGTGAACTCCTTGGAGGGTCAGTCCCAACCGAGGCTGCTGAGACCATGCACTGCTCAGGCTGGGGAGGCAGTTTCTGGTCCCAGGCCCTGCATCTCGTGCCCAGGGCTCTAAGGTTTTGCCTGTGTGTCACTTCCCGCCCTGCTTCCCGTTACACAAAGCCTTTGTATGTCAGCAGATCCTGGGATGCCCCGCGGCACCTGCCTCTCTCCTCTCCCTCCGCCTCTGTGGCTCTGCCCTTTCCCGTTGTCACTTCTGGCGGCCGCTGCCTGCCTGTTTGGTGACCTTCCCCACTGCTCGGGCAGTATTTTGGCCCCTGGCCATCTTAAACAATTAATGGAGGGGTGGAGAAACTTGCCGTGTTAAATTACTTCCTCCTTTGGGAGGGGGTGAGGTCTCCACATCTCTCACCCGATCCCAATGCAGTTTGTTGCTGTTGCCTGAAGCGGTCACTGCTCTCTGTTTTCCTTCTAGAAGTTAGAACAACAATATTTCAGAGCGATCTCCCTGTATTTCTCGGCATTTTACTTAACCTGCAGCGGTGCCTCAGGATCTCGTGGAGTTGAGAAACTTCTCTGGACTTAGAGAAAAACAAGCCGAGAGGAGGCGAGGGGGGAGGATTTTGCTGGAAACCTCTTTGGGAAGCTGGAGACCTTCTCGGGATGCCTGCCTTATTCTCCTCTAGCAGCTATTCAGATTTTCCCGGGCGAAGGCAGCTCCCTGCCACGACGCATCTGCATTAAGCAGGTCTGTGCGGCGGGCCAGGCGCTCTGAGGGACGCGGACAGCAGCGATGCCGTAAGGAGCAGCCCGGGAGCGCTTCTGGCTCTGTCCGAGTCCGTAAGGTCCCCGCAGGGCTGGGGGATGCGGCACCCTGCTCTCGCTATGCCCCTCTGCCGTCTAGCGCTGGAGTTGGCTGTCAGAGAAACCTTCGAGGTCCCCTGCTCAGCCCCGGTAGTGTCATGAGTTAGATTAGTTGGAGCTGTGCTGGGGGCGGTGAGGGCTTGGATTACAGTCCAGAACTCAAAGTGCTTCGGTGGTTCACGTCGGAGGGGAGAGGAGACGCCCCGTCGCACACATGGAGGAAAAAGAGAAAAAACGCTGTCTTTGGAAGTGAGGGGGAATAAAGGAGGCCGGGAACATGGTAAGGAAATCTCTGCGAAGGGCTCTTGCCCTGGGCACGAGCAGGGCTGTGCGGGATGAAGCTGCTGTCGGGGCAGCCTGCCCGGAGCCAGCGCACGGTGCTAATGCCGGGAGTGGGAAACAGCTCTTCTGGCATTTCCCGTTACTCGAGTGGCACACTGTACTCTTGGTGCCAGTCCTGGGCGGTGGCTGCAGGGACACGGACTTCTTGTTGGCACTGACCCCTGCGAGGTGCCTATCGGGGTACAACGCTGGAACGAGAAGCTGGGATGGGTCAGTTCGGGCAGAGCCTTGTCTTTTGTGCTGCCTGGCTGCTGGGCTCTCCTCCTGCCCTCAGTCTTTGCCAATCCTGCTCTGTGGCTCTGGGCATTGCCCTCTTGCAGAGCCTTTTCTCCTGCCCAGGGTAGGCATCCAGAGAATCCCTGGAGCTGTGCAGGGACCCTTCCTTTTCAGTGTCAAGTTCTGCACGTGGGGATCCTTGTTTGGAGAGGGGAAAGGATGGTGAGCCCAGTGGGCAGCAAAGCACCCAGGCTCCCTGGGAGTGGCTGCAGGGCCATCCCCTGCCCAGCCATACTGGCACTGCCCTGCAAACAGAGGTGCCCAGCCCTGGGCTGTCAGCGGCTGGAGGGATCGCTGGCCCTGTGGTGACATCCCACTGAGCACCAGTCTAGCTTCTGATGGTTTGCTCCCAGACTCAGGCTGAGATCCATGTGCCCAGCAGCCCCATATCTCCTGGAGTTGTCCTGCAATGTCATGGCCCACTTCCCCACAGCAGAGGGAACAAAGTCCATGAGGGGGACAAGCAGCTTGCATTGCTGCTGTGCCTGGCAGTGACTTGCTCTTTCTTAAAAGTTCAGCTTCTGAGCCTGGAGAAACTTGGCTTTAACTGAAAGATGAATTGACCAACTTCTGGCTTCTGCAAGTTGAGCTAAGCTTATAGACCCATGTCTTTTTCCTTTACCACCCTCCAGCTCCTCTGCAGAAAATCCTGTGGTGCTCTTTACCTTCACGTGCCTGTCAGAGCTATGGTGTGCTCTCCTCTGCCATCCTTCTGTGGAGGCCTGCAGGCATCTCACTTCTACTTCTCTACCTCAGTCAGAAGACCTCTTTCCCTCACCCCATGCCTAGTGTGTTCCTGGCAATTTTTGGTCTATGCAGGTTATATTATGAAGCTGCAATTGAAGGAGAGCGCTGCTTGGGGTTGTGCAGGGTTGGAGCCATCCCTTGCAGTCCCATGGGCTGCATTTTGCCATATGGGCTGGAGCAGTGCATGTGAAACTCTGCCCTGGGAGGCCTGAGGCAGAGACTGGCTGCTGCTACTCTGCTCCTTCAAGTTGGAGGTGTCTTTCTGATTCCCAAGTGCTTCAGCCCCAGTTCAGGTCCTCCTTGATGTTGTTTTAATGTGTGATGCAAAAGCTGTCAAGCAGGGGCCTTTGTGTGGAGCAGTGCCATGACCAGTCCAGATGGCTGGGCATTCAAGGACCATGTATCACTGCTGAGGAGGGATCGTGTGCCTCTCAGGTGCTGAGTGCAGCTGGAAGGAATAGGAACCAGAGGCCAAGCTGCACCAGACCCAGAAATGAATGCTGGGCACATTGTAGACACCTCTGGTCCATGTGTCTGTTCTCAATGCTGTGGTAGACCAGTCTGCATTTTGGGAGGTGCATTTCTGTGAGCAACCAAGTTGTGACGGTAGCTCCAAGCTGTTCTGATTAACTTGAGTTTTTTGTGTCCTGGTAAATCAAACAAGCCCTGTAGGCAAAAGATTTGGATCTCAGTGAATGTGTGTCAGTCTGCTGGCCTGCAGGAGACCTTCCATGGCCTCCAGCAGTCTGCAGGACTCTTAGAGACTTGGCTCCTGATGGAGGTCTGGCAAGGCACAACTGCTGGCTGCCCTGCTCTGTGTGAGGCAGGTGATTCCTCTTCATAGGGTTTCAGTGTTAGAGGTGATGTGTGTGTATGGGTACATAGGGTTGTGGCACCTGGGAGATGCCCAAAGCACCAAATGAGTGAGACACCTTGGGCCAAAGTAGCCCACTTCCACTAGAAGTGACTTCTCCAGCTGTGGAAACCCCACGGTGAGAGCAAGGCAGGAGCCTGGCTGGGCTCTGTTTACCTTGCTCACCCTTCATGGCTTTTGTGACTTGGGATCTATCTTGATTCCTTGGTATTGGCAGGATTCACCTTTCCTGGTGCTTCCTGCAGAGAAGCTCTGGTGGCACCTCTATACTGGTAGGAAAGAGGATGGGTTTCAGCAGAAAATAGGGTCTTTTATCCTCCAGTTATGTCCTCTCCCAGGGTGGGAAGGAAATGAGTCTGGGAATCACAAAGAGCTTTAAGCACTGGGGATCTTCATTCTTTATTTCTGTGCCAAAACCATGAGCAAGATGTTGGAACACAGACAAAGTCCAGAGACATAATCCTGAGCACATGGAAGCAGTTTGAAAGCACCTCCTCTGGGGTAACAAGGTTGACAACTTGCATTTTGCCCCGCTTCTTTTTAAAAGCACTGGGCAGGTGAACATGCTGTTCATTGTAACAATGAAAATAATGGCTAAATGCAAGTGACAGGCCAGCTGCATCCAGGTATCTCCACATAGGAATTGCCAAATGTATTCTAGTACCACATGGGAATGCAAGACAGCAGATGCTTGTGGTGAGACAACGCAGGTGTCCAGGGAGGACTCTACGCTGAGTGTCCGCACTTATTTTCTGAAAACCAGCATCCTGTAGCATAACCCCCTCTGGCAGTGCTGCTGGCCACCTACCCCCATGGGCACTTGGCTCCGAGGGCATACCTTGCTAGCAGAAGAGATCATAACATGAGAGCCTTGTCAGCATTTCGTGGCTGGTCACTTCAGACAAGATAGCCAGCATGTCTGCCTCTAAATTCTAGAGCACAGGCACAGTGCTCAGCTCACAGAGCCTCATTTTCTAGTTGCATCTCAAACGTAACCCTGTCTGCAACCAATCTGTGTAAAACTTGAACCATCCTACAGGCTGTGCACAGCCTTAACCTGAGCATTGGTGCTGAGTGTGGGTGGAAGTCACATCACAGGGGCTACAGGCTCCTTTAGCTCTCAAATGTTGAAAAAATCTCTGTTGAAACAATCAAGTTGTCTTCTGCAGAAAGTATAAACTGAACCCACCTGTAGGCACTTGTACCAGAGCACTTTTTGTTCCTGTTCTTGGCTGTCTGTGCATGATGGAACCCTCTGTTCCAGTCCTGCAGAGCTCAATGTAGCCAAGGTCTGAAAAAGTGAGTAGTAGCACCAGGACCAGATATGTTGCTGACTGAAGAGCAGTAAAAAGCAAGGAGAGCTTGCCAGGGTAAAGCTGCCCACTTCTGGCCATGGAATGCTCTGTGGTTTTTGCACTACTCATAGTACCTGGTTTGCAGCTCAGAGAAGTGAGTGGACATGCCCATGTTGATTCTGAAGGTTTGACCATGCTAATGCCTCTCTGCCACACCAAGTGCCTTATCTCTGTTGGCTGGCTTAGTCTTTCATTAAAATATTAACAAAAAATGGGGCCTTTCTTGTGGTAAGTGCTGGTTTCATATGTATCCTATTTTTTGCATCACTGGACACCAAGCTGAAACTTCCAAGATCAAAGCAGCACAGAATGAATCTGGAAGTCTTTCTGTCTGCTCAGATTTGCCATCCTGCTATCAGCCTGGGAAGCCCAGGATGAACCCCTGCTCCAACTGGTGCAACCAGCCATTGATTTGAATGGAATCAAATGGCTCAGCTGAAGAGAAAACTTGTGTGTGCTAGTCCTGGACACTGGTGGATGTGGTAAAGGGGAGTCTCTGTGGGACCTTATGGTCACCTGCAATGGGGCACACTGCTGTGGCCGGATGGTGGTTTGCATGCTGCAGAGAAGGAAAGCTGCTGGAGTTCTGGTGACCTTAGCTAGGTGTCCACCTTGAGCTTTGCAGCCTGTGTTAGGTGTGGCAGAGGCTTCCTGAGCAGGTTCCTTCAGGTGGATACCTTCCCTGAGGCTGCTTGTCAAATCTCAGTGCCTCCCAACAAAACTCCAGCACTGCTGAGCCTCGAACCCAGTTAAAGGATGTGGGTTATTTGCTGTCTGTTGTCATCCTGCTGAATACATTTACCTTTTGAACAAGGTCCCTCTCATATGCTCAGGAGGCTGGTATGCAGACCCGTTAATGGATCAAGGGGAAAAATGCCTGTGGATGTATTCTCCTTTGTGTTTGGGCTTATAACCACCCACGTTTTGGCATACGTCCCTTCTGTGCACAAAGATCTTTTAGAAATTGCTAGTTAAATCTCCACCCTCCTTTGATATGTATGGAAATAATGGGACACGTGAGACTGTTTTCTGTTTGGACAAAAAAAATCTATAAAGGGAGTAGCTCTAAAAGCCTGTGTTCACCCCTTTCTAACTCGGGAGTTTAATGAAAGAAATGCCCTGAATTTCTGACTGATTTACTTGGCTTTCCGGGAGGCATGCATTTAGTGCTGTATCCAAATGTAGGGGAAATGTTTTCATCTGAATCTGTCCCAGGTTTGCTGCTTAGGGGCAGGATGAGAACTTGAGCACACATGTGTCTGTTCCCCAGTGAGCTCAGAGAGTCTTGGAACAAATCTTGATCCCTCTTCTCCCTTCTTCAGCACAGACTGATGCTTCTTGGAGTGGCCCATGGCTGAGCTGGCATAGCCATGGACATCTCTGAGTTGCCTGCTCTGTCCTTCTGACTCATCCTTCCTCACAGCCTCTTCCTAAGAGGCATCTGATCACTGCTGCCAGATGCTTTCTCCTATCAGTGGGGTGCAGGGATGTGCTCCTCCAAGGAAAGTCCTTCTGCACTAACTGCTTTTTCATGCGCTCAGCCATCCCCTCCTGGAATTGCAGCTCTGCTTCAGAGCAGTTTCTGTCCCCCTCTGACACAGCAGGACTTGTATTTCATGAGCATAGGGTAATACAGCGTGTTTAGGGCCAAAAGGAAATATGGCTCATCTGTTATGGAATGTTGGGACCATAGAATGTTACCTAGCTCCCATATGGAGCCTGGGAGCTCTTTAACTAAAACAGGTTCATTTTTCTGTGGCATCCACCCTCAATTATGGAGGTTGCAAGACATGGAGAATCCACCAGCCCCCAAGGGAGTCTGTCCAGCAGCTCGAGCACCTTGCAAAGGGAAGGGGTGAGATCTGAACGTGAGTCCAGAACGTGTACAACACTGGCACAGAACTAATAATCTAAATACTGACCCCATGAAGATCGTTTTTGGCACTCATCAGCTGGCCTGATGAAGGATTATCATTTTCTTTTGGAGCACAGGCGGCTGCCCATCTGTTGTAAGATGCCCCCAGATGGGTGTCTGAACACAAGGGGTTGGCTGTGGCCTAATGCCTCTGACTAAAAGGTGTTAAAATGAGCTGACCTGTTTGGTGAAGAATTTGCTCAGGGTATTTTATAGCTGGCTGGTATAAAGAAATCTTTCATCTGCCTGGAGTGCCCTATTAGTTGGTACCCATTACGCAGAAATGAGAAGGGGCACAACGTGCTGCTGCTTGGGTTGGTTTGCCAGATGGATGCCAATGCCTGAAGTTGAGAGCAGAGCAAATGCTGTCACTAATAATAGGGTGAATGAGCTCAAGCAATTTCTTTTGTTGGATAGCAGGGAGAAAGGTTTTTAGTGCACTTGTAGAAAGAGCCCTATAAAGAAAGGGAGTCGGCTGCAGTGTCTCAGGACTTGTCTTGTATAGAAGTGGCCTGTGAAATTCTTGGCTCTGTCTGTGATATCTAACAGGATTTAGCAAGCCTTGTCTGAGCCTGTTGTAGGAACATGACACTTGGAATGTGGAGGTCCCTGGCTGGACTGTGGCATATGGTGCCACGGCCAGAGTGTCGGTGCCCAAGGCAGGGCAGCCTGTGCAGTCTGGCAGCGGGAGTGAAGAGGAGAGCTCCAGGCAGTCTCGGGGAGGTGGGAAGGTGCACCTGGGTAACAATGGGCAGTGAAACTATGGCTGCCAGTGCTCACACTCTTCCAGCATGAGTCTGTTGCTGGAAAGGTTGTTCTAAAAGTACCCAAAGCTTTGCATCACACAGAGTACAACGTGGTTAATTAATTGCATTGTTAGAGCTACGCCAGTGATATTTAAAAAAAATAAATCTGTGCTTAGACAGTTATTTCAGATTAAGGACTTAATCCCTTGATTAAACTAAACCAAAATAAGCTGGTGTCCAGCTGTAGGATGATGTTTTATACACAGCTCTTCTCATCTACTTGCAGGCCCTTGCTTCAGCTGGAAGATGTCTGTTTAAGGACAGGGCTTTGATCTGTTCACTCAGCTGCCCTTTAAACACCTATATCATCTCCTTGATCTATTTCTAATAGAAAGTAACTGGTCTTTGAGACCAGGGCTCATTTGTTGCTATGGATAAGACCTACCCCCTGCTCAGTATATTGAGAACTTGTTTGGGAGCAAAACCAGTTTGGGAGCAAAACTGGGAAGTGGAGATAAGCATTTCCATGTGAGGAAATCTTATCTCCATTTCCCAGTTCTTCCCCTTTCTCGCTAAAGGACAAATTTCTTGGATTGTGGGTCACTCCCACTTTGGCTTCTTTAATCTTCAGCAGATGTGTTGGATGTTGCACAGATAAAGGAGAAAGTTACAAGCTCTCCTCCAGAAAAGCTGGAGTACGAAAACCTGAGGGGTAGAGAGGAGTAAGGTGAATTAGGGGGAAGGTGCTGTATTAGGCCCAAGTAAACAGGGGTCTTGGGCTGGGGAGCAGGCTCAGGTGACCGGTCATGTTGCTATATGATAATGCCTTTGTCAGGCCACCTGCAGTGTGGTGCAGAGCCAGGGATGTACCTGAACCAGGCTGCCTCTGCTGCCTGCTATTCCCTGCCTTTTGCTCCAGCAAAAGGACAGCATTGCTGTAACTGTGCACTCCAAAGCTCGAAGCTCGCAGGAGGTCATGCTTCACTTTCAAATCAATCTGGGCTGTCCCCCTTGAGTGAAAACAAACCAAGCCTGGGCTTGTGGAGATCACCCAGCTTTGGGCCTGCCTTTCCCCAGCTGCGCACGCCCAGACCTACAGCATGCGCAGAACAGGGACCTCGGAGCTGAAAAGCAAATACATCATTTTTCCCTTTGTTTAATTAAATGAGAGATCATGAGTTAATCGCTTCCAAGCGCTTGTTTTCCTGCAGTGCCTGGAATGATAATCCTGTGTGCTGCCCAGTAGGAGCTGCTTTGGCTGCCGCAGCCGCGTCAACACGGAGTAGGGCTGGGAGAACAGAGGGAGGCATCTGGAAATGATTCTCTGAGCTCCGTCTGCAGAGCACCACTCCCTGCAAAGCTGTAGGAGCTGGTTTATCCACAGGCTGTGGAGCAGTTCTGCCTGCCCCAGTGGCAGGGGAGCTGAGCCAGGCTACAGCCATGCCCTCTGCAAGGGATGCCATGGCAGCATGCAGAAAGCAGCTTGCTTTTGGAGGTACAGCCCTTCAGCAAAGCTGGCCTGGGTGAGACTGCAAACATTTGCCTCCCAAGTGGAACTGGGTGCTGTGCTTTTCTCCCTGAAAAGCCTAAAACAATAGCCCAAAGAGCAGGTAGAGCTGTTCCTGGTTATCTCACAGGAAGGTGGTGTAATTACATGAGTGGGAATGCGTATCTCTATAGCTGCACCACTTAATAATACATTATTTTATCCAGAGGAAGGCAGGGTGCCGAAGGCAGGCGCTCTCTTCTCAGCCTCCCCCTGAGCCTCAGAGCGAGCAGCAGAGGGGGGAGCTGGCACTTGCTCTGGGAAGATTTTTCTCTCTTGAACTCATTGCCGCTGTGATTAGAACAGCTCAGGAAATGGGGCTGGGAGGGTTCTCCTCTCTGCAGCAATGGAGTGGGAAATCTCAAATTTTGTCAGAAAAACAAGCCTTGTTTTTAGCCAAAGACCTTTCTGAACACAGAAATATCTCTTTTATTTAAAGGCAAAGCAGCCTGTCTTTCGGCTTTGTGTCAGAAAGTGGAAAGGCTTCATGGAAAGCCCAGAGGTCTGTTTTTACTGGAAATGAGGTTTCTCACGTCAGCTGAGAGCTGAGCAGCCCCAGCCAAGTGGTGCAGCACAGCAGCCTTTGCTGGCAGAGGGACCAGCTAACCCGGCCCTGCTCAGCGCCTGCTGTGAGCTCCTTTTCCCCCAGTCCCAGAGCTGGCTGGGAGCCATGGGCAGGCGCTGTGTTGTGCTGCTTGGAGCTCTGCCTCTCCCCAGTTCTGCTGTTATTTCTACTTTCCAGTCTGGGGTGTGGGAGGGCTGGGTCATTTCTTCCCCTCACCTTCGCACACTCTGGTCTCTCCTGTCCTGCCTTCGCACTGTGTCTTGGCACGTGGGCAAGAGGGGAGAAAGTGGGTGCATGCAGGACATGGCCAGGCTCCGGGCAGCCGGCAGAAGAAGGGCGAAGTTGCGGGAGCTCCTGGCAAGGCCTCCCTGCTGAGCAGGAGCCGAGACGCTCGATGACTCAGGGCTGGGTGTTCCACGGGCACCGCTCGCTGTGCTCGCAGCCTCCCCGGGCTCTGCTCCGCTGCCCAGCTATGCTCCTTGCTCTGCCAAGCCACGGCAAGCTCTGGATTTAACTGGGGCACTTTGGGACGTGTAGTTTCATTCTTTGGCAGCTCAAATGAGGGTGTAGGTTTCTGAGAGCCAAGCTGTAGGTTCTTTAGCTAAATTCCTGTTGCAGGATGAATCCTCAGCGTGTTACATGGGCCAGTCCAGCCTGCTGGAAAGGAGCGTTGTCTGCCATAAGTCATGGGTTAGTCAAACTGTTAGTCTGGTCTCACCAAAACAATCTTTTTTAGTAGTCTGCAGACAGCATCTGTGCTGTCAGCAGGGAAGATCTGTGCCTCTTCATGTTCGCCTTGACCAAGATTCAATACTTTGTAGGCAAAATG
This sequence comes from Edolisoma coerulescens, assembly GCA_013397115.1. Classification (NCBI taxonomy): domain Eukaryota; kingdom Metazoa; phylum Chordata; class Aves; order Passeriformes; family Campephagidae; genus Edolisoma; species Edolisoma coerulescens. Next base: position 153,581 of record VWZW01006719.1, on the reverse strand, counting down.
AGCAAAGTGCTTGGGTGAGTTGTAGGGAAAATGCTGCCAAGGCCTGTGGTCCCAGGTGGGTCCAGCAGCATTGCAGCCCTCCCCTGCACTGACTTACATTGTCCTGAGCCACTTGGGTTGCTGTCTCTTGCTTGAAGAGCACAGGTATTCTGATGCTATGTGAAGCATGTGTGTAGCCCTAGGGATGATCTCTCTGCTGACTTCTTGTTCTCCAAACCTGTAGGAGGTTCTCCAGGGTTCAGACTTAATTGGTGAGCAGTAGGTCCCAAAGAGGAAGAAATTCAGTCCTGAGTCAGAAAGAAATGTAGAATGACAGGAGTTCCCAGTGGCTGGAGCTGCTATGTTGCTCTCTTCATGCCCACAAAGGTAGGCAGAAAATTCAATGAGTGCACCTAGAAAAGCCGAAGAAGCTCCTGGTTACTCCAGGTGCCTCATGACAGGCTCCTCTCCCATCCTGCAGTGTCTGCTTGCACCAGGACAAGTAGATGTGTCCCCTGAGTAGGGTTGCAACAGCTGCTGGGCTCCTCTTCTGCCCAGGCACTCGTAGCCTCATTTCTGATGGACTTCTGGTTCTTGCTGCAGTTTGTGATGGGGTGGGGCTCTAAGGGCTGAGCACCAGAAGTTTGCCACAGCAGTCCTTATTGCTCTATTTGTCACAGCATCTGTGGCTCCTGTGATATGCAGGGGAGGGAGGGCAGCCCACCCACCCCACTGTTCAGACCCAAGCCCTCTGCCAGCTGTGAAGCCCTCCTGGGTTCTCACTGCTGCCCTGGCCTCCTGGGTGGGACCATGCTAGGTTGTTCCTGTCACACGGCTCAGCCCATGGAGCCCATCCCATCCCATCCCCATGTGGTGCTTTCCTCTTCCCTCCCTGTGCTCCAGCCCCTGCACCAGCAGCGGGCTCCCAGCTGAGCAGCAGTGAAAGCCAGTTTGGCCGGACGTGACCTTAACCTGGGCTTTATTTAGCGCCTTGATTTATAGAGGAGTTATTTTAAAAGCATGTTTCTCTTTTGGGAGGTGTGGTGGAGTGGTGGCAGTGAGCTGGAGTTTTTAGGTCCTCCTGTCCTATTGACAAAGAATCATTTGAATCCCAAGACTCCTTTTGCTTGGGGAGATGCTCTTTGGCTTGCTTGGAAAGTGCTCCTGTTGGTATTTGTGCCCAGTGGCTGAAAAGGAGCACATGTCCAGGACCTTTCCTGAGAGAGGGATGTGGCAACAGTGTTGGAGGCAGGGAAGCTTGAAATTTGCAGTCCCTGAAGGAGGCTGTTTTTTTCAGGATGCTCCTGTGCCAGGCTCTGCCAGCTCTTGGGGGCCACTGTGGGCTGGTTGTAGTGGAAGGGTGCTGGGGCAGGAGTGCCCCCTCTTGTGGATCCGTGTTAGGTTTAGCTCGTTCTCCTGCTCTCCAGGTGCTGTTCACTCATCCCGGGTCACAGAAGTTTCTCCTCGTGCCTGTTGGGGGTTACATCGCCTGTTTGAGATAAGGGATGGAGCCTCTAAACAAGTTGCCCAGAGATTGTGGAGTCTCCTTCTCTGGAGATACTCAAAAGCTGTCTGGAGTAACATGCTCCAGGGGACCCTGCAGGGGTCTAGGGGGCTCCTAGCATGGTCCAGGGGACCCTGGAGCAGGGAGGTTGGACTAGATGACTTCCAGTAGTCCCTTCCAACCTTACTCATTCTGATTCCATGATGTTGTTTGTAGGTGAGATGGGCTCTAGACTTCAGGTTTATCAGCCTCAGGACCACAGGGCACTATCCCCTTCTCTGGTTTATATGAGTTCCCTGTGCCTGCAGACCCTGTCTCCTCCACGTGCATGGCAGCCGGCCCTGCCTGCAGGCTGGATGTGTGAGGCTGCCCATCTGTGCTCCGGCATTCCACAGCAGGACCATGAAGCCTCTTGCAGTCCTGGCTGAGGTGCTTTCCTCCAGCCCCTCTGCAATCTGAGAAGTTAATTAGTGCAAATAAGCAGCCCCATCCCTGGGATTGTGAGCTGGGTTGATGAGTCCCTTATTGAAGGAGAATCTGTTGCTGTTGGAGGCTCCAAGCTCTGCCATATTCTACCTTCTGTGTTTTCAAGGGGGCTTCTGAGGCACTGCCACATTTCACCCTCCATCCAGGCAGGAGCTATCCCTGGGTGACCATCCTGCGTGGGAGCACTGAAAAGCAGTGTCACCTCCACGTTCATCTGCGGCACACGGACGCTGCATCCATCGTTGTTCTGTAGCCTCCCAAGGACGCTGGGGCTACAATCCCACGCAGCATGGTGGGATGTGGGAATCTACTTCCTGTTTGGGGCTTTTCCTGCAGAATTAGCAGAGATTGGTGCAAACATCTCTTTCTACCAAAAGGTACTGGTTGAAACCGTCACTCTATCCCTTAGAGCTATCATGGCTTTGTGGTATAGTCTAGCCAGAGGGAGATAAAACCTCCGTGCTCTGGAGTGCAGTTAGCACTGCACTCTGCAGTGGCTACAGGCTATGGTTATTCTGTATTTTACTAAAGGAAGGATAATGTACAACCTGGTTTATTTTAACCATATAAAGGATTTTTGATTTGGTGCCAATGTTAATAATTGTTTTGTGAGGGCTAAGGCAGCAGGAATGGTGTGAGAACCTTAGAGCGATACACTGACTCATGTGCAAATATTTTGACTTCTTTGTTTTATTTGCAACAGTAAATTTAACAGATTTATTTTTGGGAGGGATTGATATCTGAAAGAATTTTGCTCAAGCAGGGCATGGGGACAGAAGATGGCACAGAACCAACCCCAGCTGGTTTTGACTGATATTTTGAACTTGTGGGCTGTGGAGGGTCAGAGGGAGATTGTTGTCAAATGCTGCCAGCAGCAATGCTACAGTGATAGTGCCCAAGCAGGTGACTGGTGGGGTGGGAGAGCACCTGTGTGAAGGCCAGTTTTGTCTGACTAGGTCACAGGCACTTGCTGGGACAGGTTGGTGTCAACAGAGGTTATTACTTTTCTGAGTGGAAAGTAAATGGTTTGAAACAGCCTTCTTCTCCTGTTTTCAATTGGGCGTAAATGCTCATCCCTAGAATTCAGCACTTGGTAGGATGCACATATGGCTCCTGCTTTTGGAATTCTTGGGTTAAGAATACTGGATTAACAATTCCAACTCAGGATAATCTATAATTCTATGAGTATGAAAAATAGCTCCTTAACCTCTGTTTATCTGGTTGCATTGGCCTTGAGGAGTATTGCAGGAGGCAGCTGGTCTCTCAGAAAAGGCGTGGACACTTTAGGAGCCTGCTGCCATCTAGCCTTGCTTGTTGCTGACATCAGGAGAAACAGCAGAAAAGGTAAGGAAGCAGAACTGTCCCACAGGCAGTGTGTGGTTTGCCTGTCACCAGAGTTCTGCCAGCTCGTTGCAGGCAGGGATTGTGGAGGCATCACCTGGGCGTCCTCACCTCTCCTGTGCAATCCCACAGGCTGTCCTACAAGGCAGCTTTACATCAGAGCAGGGAGTTTATACTGTGCTTAAAACATCCAACCCTCTAAAGGAGGAACATTGAGATCGTTAAGCTGCGAGAGATGGGAAGGCTTGTGTGAGGAGCATCCTTTCTGCTGGGCTGCAGGACAGTTCAGGCTTGCTCTGAGACTGTTGAACTTTCTCAGGCCAGTGGAGGCATCTGCAGTGATGTGCTGCCATGAAGTGGAAGCAGTGAAACGGTTTGTTTCCTCCTGATTCCCTCGTTCTACTGTTCCCTGGTTGTGGCATAAGCTGTTGTGGGCACTGCTTTGTTTAACTTTCTATCCCAATCTTGCTGTGGGACTGAAGTGTGTTTTCAGGCATGTCCATGCAGTTGTTCCTGTTCTACAGGAGGCTGTAGGGCTTCTGAGCCAGCAGCTGAAGTGCTTTTCTTGTCTCTAGTGAAAGGAGGTGGATTTAGATCAGATGAGGGTCTGGCCAGACACCTGAGTAAACTTTCATTCGGTTTTGTAGCAAAACTTACTCCCACTGGGTATAAACTAGCCCAAGGGATCCCCTCTAAAATAGAAAAGAAAGGAGGGATCCTGATCCTCTCTCCAGATATATACAGCTTTATATTTTTTTTATTGTTACTTTTTTTGGCAAGCTCTCTTGATTTACACCCATGCAATAACTCAGAATTTGGCCTCCAGCGCTGGAATTGGTCCTGACACTATGGGCAGGCTCTGGCTGGCAGGTTCTCCCAAATGAAGGTGGATGGAGGGAAGCCATTGCCTCTGATCCCCCTGAACAGGCATCCTAGGTATCAATGAGTGTGCTCAGAGACCACAGGCAGCCCTGTTCACACGCAGTGTGTGAGTCCTGGTGTGAGGCATCTCGCACTGCAGAAAATTCCTGGCTCCTGCAGTGGAGCCTTTCATGAGAGGCAAACAGCTTTGAATAACGAGGAGTCGCACTGGTGAATGGCTTTCCACAGGACCAAACAGCTCCAGCACCTTATCCTGTGCTGGGACTCCACAGCGCAGGAGGCTGAGGAGCTTCAGCCCACTGCAGCTGCCCTTAGCCCACCGAGGAGCGTACCCAAAATGCGGGGTTGGTGATGCGCCCACCCCACGATTGTCTCGCTCGCACGCGCTCACGTGCTGCGGTGTGGTCTAACAGCCGCCCCACCCCGCGCAGGCAGGAGAAGGACTTGCTGCGTAAGCAAAAGCTGGGAATTCTCGCCGCTGTGTGCAGCACTCTGCGAGCACTCCACTCCCGTTTTGGGAGAGCTTTTTTGTGTTTACCTGGAATCGCTGGTGCCAAAAGAAGCTAGAAGGGACAGCACTTGGCTCCTTTGATCTTCGTTCCTCCTGCATTTGGAGATGGCTGCGCTCCTGGGCGTTGGGCAAATCGTGCCCTGGTACCACTAACACTTTCTCTCTCGGCAGGACTCGGAATCACTGGACGGCTGCATTCAGAGTACGTTATCAGCACTCTACCCTCCGTTTGAGGCTACCGCAGCCACTGTTCTGTGCCAAGTTTTTGATGTGGTGGAGAAGACGTACCGTGGGGATGGACTGCACTACCTCATAGACTTCCTGATTCCAGCCAAGCACATCCTGCAGTGCATTCAGCAGGATGCCTGTGTGAGTACATCATGCTCTCTAAGGCCTGTGAAGGCTTTCTTGGAGAGTTTTCTTTCTGCTCTCGTATGCAAAACGGCTGGCAAAAAGTGCTTGAGTATGTATGGCAGCCTAGGTGGGAGGGCAGGCAGACGATTAGGAAACAGTTGAGAAATTGTTGTTGAAGCTTAACCCTTCAGAGATCAGGTGTGGAGCAGTGCTCTCCCTTTCCGTAATCAGGAACACCAAGGGTTTAAGGGATTCACAGGAAGAGGTTTAGCAAAGTGTTTGCTAGATGTGGCTGACTCGGGTGGCCTCTGACCCCAGCTGTTCCCTGGCCCTGTGGATGAAGCTGTCGGGCTCCCGCCACTGGCAGGATGATGTGCAGGGCAAAATGCTGCCAGTCGGTATTTTTCCCAGAACTCGAGCTCCTCTTTGATGGTTGCTGGAATGGTCACAAGGCTCGGTAGCCCCGAGGAGTCACGTTACATTTACTGCCAGAACGAGTCCAAGATTAACGTGCTTTACTGTTGGGAGTCTAAAATGTTAGAAACGATGAGTCAAACACCTCCGTCACAAAACTTGGCTCGAAGTCTGCAAGATTAAAAAAAACCCAACCAGCCCAACCAACCTAAAATGTGGGTTTGTTCTAACCTTTTTGTCTCTGAATACAGAGGGGGTGTGTGGCCAGGCTTTTGATTCAAGTCTTCATGGTAGAGGGCAAGGAATTCTAGGAGGAGGAAAAATATGGAATAGAGGCTGAAATAGTCAGTTACTCATTTGTTTCAAGGAAATGAAATACTGGGGGGAGAGACCCATCACAGAGGATGGATCCATGTGAGTTGGGCATCTCGAAAGTGTGTGTTTTGGTGCAGTTTTTGTCACCCCGTACTGTCACCAGCCTCCAGCTTGGTGCCTGCCATCTGCCTTTGTGAGTCCAGGAAGATCCAAGGTGGAGCATAACCTTGCTGCTCTCTCCCACCCTGAACACTAGAATAGAAGTTATTCCATCAGTATCTGTAGTTGCAGCTTCTAATTCCATGGTGCATCGTGTGTTTTTTCCCCCTTTAAAGAAACAAAAGGCTTTTCGTTTGTACAAACTGGTAATTAGTTCAAGACGTTTCACGGCTTTCCCCAAAACACCGCCCTCGCCAAAGAAGCCAAGGTAGCAATTTCCCCACTCCTGGAGATTCCGGCAGCTTCCGAGCGGCCAGCAGTGCCTTGGGCAGGTGAGGCGGTGGAGGGGAGGGAGGGGAAGCAGCAGGAAGCTGGGCCCACAGTGCTGCTGTCCCAAAGGGGAGGTGCTCGGGGCAGGGGCCGAGGAACGGACGGGGCGGCCGCGCGCCCACCGCGGCCCGCGCTGCCCTCGGGGCACGGCGGCTGGGACACGGCTGTGGCGGCTGGGCGGGCCTTGGCCGGCCGCCAGCCAATGGGAGGACAGCGGGGGCTGCAGCAGCCAATAGGAGCGCGGGGTCGCCTTGATGGGCAGGGTGGCTTCGGTTGAGCTGCTGGAGGGCCGTTGGAGCACGAGGCGCTGGAGTGCTCGGCCTTGAGGCGGGAGAGGTGTGAGGGCAATGGGCCCTGGGCGTCC
>VWZW01006719.1:88073-146921 GCA_013397115.1 Edolisoma coerulescens | reverse complement strand
GAGAGGTGTGAGAGCAGTGGGCACTGGGGTGTCCTGAGGAGGGAGAGGTGAGAGCAGTGGGAACTGGGGGTCCTGGTGAGGGAGATATGAGGGCAGTGGGCACTGGAGGATCTCAGGGTGCTGGTGGCCCACCCAGCCCATGTGGAGCTTGGGCTCAGGTGACATGGAGGCGTGGGGGTGTCTGAGGTGTCCTGTGGGAGGGGGAAGCCTGTACGGTGGGGCTGTCCTACTTGTGCAGCACGGTTTGGGGAGGTGATGCAGAGACACGAGCTGTGCTTGGAGGCCTGCCTGACACTCCCTGGCCTGCCCAGTAGCCACAAGATGTGGGGTTGGTGGGGCAGTCCTTCAGGAAGGGCTGCACAGGGCTTAGCATTAGGTATTGGGGGCTTTTGGTGAGGTGTGAAGTGTCTGATAGAGTGGTCAGCAAAATCCTTTCTTATTGGTTGTGACCCTTTCTGGCCTTGACTCATGATTTTTTTACTTCCAGAGTAGCAGTACAGGGAGATTGAGGGAAGCTCTGGGTACCTTGTACCCTCTTTAGAGTTGGGCCCAGGCTATTCCATATTTTATTTAAATGTCTACTTGTTTGATATTTTTAATTTATTAATTTTTATTGATGGAATTTATTTAATTTGCTGGGGACTCTTCTTCCCCAAACCTCCAATGTATGCTCTTTCCTTTGTCTTTACAGTCTGAAATCACAGAGGAATGTTTCTTACTAATTGCTTTTTGAAAAAGTTGCCTGCCTTTTAAAGAGGCTAAACAAAAGCAATGCTTCCTCCTTAGTTTGTAGTTCAGCTGCTCCATGTGAGTGGTTCCTAAACACACTGGGGGGAACAGAATTAACTCATGTCTGAATGACTACTGTAGAGAGTCTTGAGAGCACTGGATCTTTTTTCAGCCTCTGCAGTGACAAAAGTGTAAATGGCTTCATGAAGTATTAGACAAGTTCATGGGCTTCAGCTGGGTGTATTAAAATCATCAGCCTGTGTGTGATTCCTCAGGGACTGGAAGGGGTGTTCCAAGGGGGTCTGTCTCTGCTTAACACAAAGTTAAAAACCAGGTTTTGCCCCTGGTCTTGAGGTGACATCCTGAGCTAAATGGTCTGTTCCAGCTTAACCATCCCTGTAGCTCTAGAAGATTTCACCTTTGTGCCATTTTTGTCATTGGTGCCCAGCTCTTTCCTCAGAGGCAGCTTTATTCCTGGCTGCCGCTGCTGGGTATAGAGGGTGTTCCTGGCACTCCTCTGATGAGCCTGGTTTGGCTCGGTGGTGTTTGGACACAAGAAAAGCAAATCCTTCAGCCTTAAAATGAAATGTTAAAAGGACTGTAATAAGCCTCTTCACATAAACTTCCCTTTGAAGGTGCATTTTGGAGCAGGAGCAGCATGAGGATGCTCCACTTCTAAAGTTCTAAAGCTCTGTAATGTTTAGGCTATTGTGGAACTTGAATTCCTGCTTGGATGTTACTCTGGCTCTTGATGCAGTTTAGACTGTGGCTTTGTAGGGTTTTTTCAGGAACTTCAATGCATTCTGCATTTTGGTTTTGGTGATTTTATTGCTGAGTTTTCTTCTTATGAGTCAGTAGGCAGACAAGTAAGCATCTAAGCAGTGAGGCTGTGTTTTTGGATTTCATAATATGTTAATGGCCCTCCAGTGGGTTACTCTGCATCCGTATTTTAACAGATTCTTTATGTCAAGTATGTGCTGATGGAATTCAGCTTTATGTTTATGCTGCTGCTGGTCGCGACTTTCACTTTTCAGTCCTGTAAACTATAATAGTTTGGGAACTGATCTTTTTTATCTGCATCTTCTTCCCCTGAAAGATCCTTGGTACAGACCCTTGGCCTTAATATACTTACTAGGAGATACTCCAATGGGAGAAGAGGGGTTGGTGTGGTGTAGGGTGCAAGGGTATTGTCTCTTCTGGAAAACTGCAAATTGCTCTAGTTTAAAACTTACGTACAAAATACTTGGCTTGGGCACTTTTGTAGGAGCCACAAGCTTTACTGACTGAGGTGTGTCTTGAGCATGATACAAAAGTCCATGAAGTACATTTAGTCTGAGGCCTGCTGGAGCCAGGAGCAGCTTGTGCCAGCTGCTGCAAGAGGTGGTCTCTTGGTTTGCCAAGTTTAACTGTGCTGTGGATGAAAGGAACTTACTGATAGAGGCATCTGTGTCCTGCAGGTCAGAAAGCCTGAGAACATCAGACTGCAAAGCTTAGCTGTGCCTTTGAGGGAAGTACAAGCAACTGTGTGTTAGGTTATAGGGCTGTTTGGTTCTGACTTAATAGAAAGAGGAAAGAAGGGAAGGTGGGTCTGCTCTGAGTCAAGGTTAGAGTAGAAAGGTAATAATAATATGATCCTTCAAGTAAATGAAAACTGAAGTAAGATTCAGTTTTGTAGTGATACAGCGTGTAGGTACATCAGTAGGGCAGTAGCAGTAAGTGAACAGAAGTAAAACTGCTGTAACTGAACTTGGCTGTTTTGAAGAAATAGGAGTGGCAGGTCTCCATCCTGGAATACGGAAGAAATTACTATATATTGCTGAATGTCTGGTAACAGGGATTTTATTGAATCTGTTAAGTCAGGGCTAGTAACAAAATACAGAGAACAAGCTGAGCCTACAACATCATGCACTGAGCAAGGACTGAATTAACTGACCCATGAAAAACTGAATAACGTTTTCATGTGGTTTGCTGCATGGCAGGTAGTGTCACACCAGCCTTTTTAATAAACCAGCTCTCTCTAGAGAGATAAGTTTCATTGTTTAATCTCTGCCATAAAGGATTTATTATGGAGTCATATGGAAGATTAATTACTGTGTCAACGGGATCGAGGTTTATGCAAGAATTGCAAGATGGCTATAAACTGGTGAAAGGGAGGGTGTTTATACTGCAGGGAAAACAGAGTTGGAGGCAGGAGTCATGAAACACACAGTGCTTCTCATCCATGACCTTGGCATAAAAAGTAAGAGTATGTATGGCATGTTTGTGGTGAAACCAGCCTGGGACACACGAGCAATAACCTGGAAGAGGAGGGTGATAAATGCATTGTGCAAGATGAGCTCTAAAACTTTGTAGTTAAATTTTTGTAATGGTGGACTCAGAGGGTAAGCATGTGCTTCCACAAAGTGGCAGGCAGAACTTCTGTTGTGAGCTGGAGTTCATCAGTTTGAAAAGAAAAACCAGTAGGTGACTGGGTTACTGTAGGGGTGTGGCTGGAAAACGTGTGGGATCTTAGCTTTAAGAGATGCTTCTAGCACATTTGGGAAGTGCTGGTGCCATTATAGACAGTCTTTTGCAATGCTTTGCACAATAAAGAAATGGAACAAATAAATGTGTTTTTAAGAAAAAGAAAAGGGCATTACAAAGGAGATACTTCAGGCACACCAAGGAGATGATGAAGGTGCATGTGCTAAGGGTGAGGTGACATGTGTTATAAGTCTAAGCAATGGGAACACATCCAGAAAATAAGCTACAGGGTTGAGGAGGAGGAATTACTGAATCTGAAGGATGATTTGGGTTTCCAAACCTGTGAGCAACTTTGCTTCAGGTGCAAGGAGAGTTATAAATCTGGCTGGGCTGAAGGTAAGGCTTGATGAACATAAGAAAGAAATTGCTCTCTGCAGTACCTGTTGTTTCAAGGTATGTGAAGATCCAGGAAGTTCCTTTCAGTTCTCTGATTTCTCTGCTATATGGCAAAATACTTGAATTAGTTGAGTCTAAATTGTTGTACAGAAAAAGATGAAATTTTTTGTGGAATTGATGGCTTATATCATGCCATAATTTAAGTCTTACCCAAATAGAATCAAGTTCAAAGCACTGAAATTATTTTTTGAAGTTGTGATAAAGCTGTAAATAATTGAGTCAAGTCAGTTCAGCCATGAAACATCAGTTCTTTTACTTGGGTGGGATTTGTCTGAGGTATGGCCTGAGTGCTGCTATGTTTTGGGAATGAGGAAATCGCTGGTGTGTTAAGTGTGGTTCCTTGCAGCTTGCTGATGGGACTTGCTGCCTTCTTTCTCTGTGGCTCTGCTGTGCTTTCCTCATTTGCTGCTTCCTTTCTCCTGTTTTGTCTTTGCGGTATCTTCTTCCCTTCACTGAGAGGTTGCAGCCTCCCAGTGTAACTTGTCCCCACCTGTCCTACATAGGTGGTTTGTGTTGGTAGCTTTTTTTGTTTTCTGCTTTTTAAAGGGAAGACCTCAGTGTGAAAAACTTGCCTACACCAATAATCAAAGGCTCTAAATTCATCTGTTTTCTTGATCTCTCTTATTGAAAAGCTTGAACTGAGATCTTTTCCTGGTGCTGAAAACACTTTCTCTTGTCTCCATAGGCTCCGTACTGCGGATTGCTGTTTCGCCATGCGGGCTGGCCCCTGTGTATTCAAGAGAAGATTGTAATCCAGCTAGCTTCCATTGACTGGCGAATCTTGAAGCCTGGTGACTTCTACCTGCAGGTGGTCCCCTCTCTGAAGAAGCCTCCACGAATTGTATTGAAATGTTTGGCAAAAGATAAGCATAATGTAGAAGAAGTGGTGATTCCAGAAGTTTCATATACCTCTGTTTTTACTCTGGAATGGTTGAGTACATTCAATGGAGAGCGGATGGGTATAGCACTGGAAAATTGTTTACTAACCACTGATGACAAAATATTTCGTGTCCCCTGGGATAAAGTGGTTAATCCTGAATTTATAAATAAACCAAAAATAATTGAAAACAGTATCATCTCTCCAGAAAAAACAGAGGAACGTTCAATTTTGTGCCTCCCCACGGACCATACTGGGTGCGGTTCACCAGACCTGAGGTCTCAGCATCTACAGGAACTAAGTCGAAATCGAGACAACCGTGTCATTAGCAGCACAGCTCCAAAGTTTAGTGAAGCTCTGGTCAATGGTGTCTGTACGAGTCCTGTGACACAAGAGAGCTTGAGAAGTGACCTTGAAGGGGAATACGTTGAGCTGGCAGAAGTTTCTCTGCCCAGGTTTGGGCCACAAACAGGATCTTTAACCCAGTCACTGGCGTTAAGTTATCTAACTCAGCCCAGAGCACGAGTGGATGAGTCTAAAGGCAAGCACAGGTTTATTGTCATACAGGATAGCACCTACTCCAAGAACTTAATTCAGTCAGCACTTATGCAGAAGGAGCACTGTCAAATGGACACACTGAGCACTTCTACAGAAGTTCTCAAAAATGTTGTTCCATTGGAAGGCAACAAAATGATGGCGCATGGAGAACTGTCTCCAGAAGGTCAGCTGATACCGGTTGATCCTGGAAGCATGGGTGATAACTTCCCTGTGGCCGAGTCTCCTCGGCAGTCTTGCTGCACAGAAGATTCATCTGCAGTGCAGGGGACTCGCAGTGAGCACTCACTGGATTGGCGATACGCACCGTGCAGCTACAGCGATGTGTGTGCTGGAGATGGTGTCAGCTGCAAAACACAAGTGCCTGGTGCCCTTGGAAACATGAAGGGACAGAATGATGGACCTAGTGAAAATGCTGGTGTCGAAACATTGGAGCAGAGCCCAGAAGTGATTCTAGATGCTACCGCTGCTAAAGAGGAGGTGATGCGGGGAGTACACACAGAACCACTGACTGAGGGTCAAAAGGAGGCGACGCTGATGGATTCTTCTCCTGTGTCTGTCCTAGGGCCTTTGGGACCATGTTGCACACTAAAGGAAGGTTCTGATGTCTCTTGCCGGGGTGTCAGTGGAAGTGTTGAGTCAGTGCAGGTCACTACATTGCCTGAGAATTCAGAAGTAGGTGTGGAGAGAGACTCTCCTTCAGGGAACGTGGCAGATGTAAGCGCTTGCTGCAGCAATAATGAAGCAAATATCAGTTCTCCGTTAAATCCTCCAGAACAGAACCAAGGAGACGTAGATGAATTTGAGGTGGGAAGAAGGGACAGCCAAGAGGAAGTGAAAGAGTCTAAAGAAATGTTGACTGCAAATGAGAATGAGACTATTCATAGTCGCTGTTCTGTGAAAGCTCCAGCGGATGGAGCTTTGTCAGATGGTGAAGAGCAAGAGCATAAAAAGGCTGAAGAAGCCATACTACTCCGAACTGCCCTGTCAGCAGAGGGGGATCAGATGGCAGAACAATTAAATAACAGTGACTTGTTGGGTCCCAATGCACAAGAAGAAGACTCAAGTCAGTTCAAAACCCAGAGGTCTGGAGGGAGGTTTGAGGAACCACAAAGACTGGTGGAAAGCCATGGCTGCGAAAGTGAAGAGAACTCTCTGCTGAACCCAGAGCGTGTTGCAGTCCAGGATTTGCAGGGACGGGAGGAGAACCAGGAAAGTTTTTCTTATGGGGAAAGGTGGAAGATTACAGCCTCAAAAACACTGGAATCCATTGAAGAGGAATTGGAGGTTGGACCACTGTCCTCAGGACCTGCTGAGGGGCATACAGAGCCTACCACTCTGCACTCCCATCCAGAAGCAGCTTCTGGGGCATCATCTCCTAAAGGTACGGCCACTGGATGTTTGTGTGGTTGTGTTTGGTAACATGAATTGAAAGTGAAGTCTTCAAGGAGCACTGCTTGAATACTGCTTATCAGGCAGGATTTGATAAGTACATCTGGGAGGCTTTGGGGTAATAACACGAAATACTGGGAAGCGATTAACTTGTTATTTTTTGTGGCGTGAAATTTGCTTTCTCTTCAGAGTTGGGTTATTGTGGTATTTTGTTTAAAAATTGTTTGCAAATTTACACTGGTACAGAACAAAGTTCCGTTGTAAGAAGCTTTTCATTTCAGTTCGTCTGATTGCTGGTGACCTCCACCAGCTACATTCATGATGTGCAGAATGTGTGAGGAGAGACTTGTCTAGCTGTACAAGTCTTTCATAGTTGAAAACTGCCTTTAGGAAGATGGTTGTGGCAAGAGGAAGCAGCAGTGGATGCCACAGTAAAATACTAGCTGTGTAATGTGACCTGAAGATCAACAAATGCGTGTTCTGGTAACTGATTCAGGCAGCAAACTGCAGAGTTGAGGGATTCCCCCCCTCTTCCCTGCCTTCCCCTCCGGCATGCTTTCTTCAGCCTGATTATATTTCAAGTAGGAGCTGTTTAACTTCAGTGGGAGAGCACAGAAATTAAGCAACCAACTCCAACTCAGATGGAATGTTCAAGCAGGTATTACCCAGATTTCATCGTGCTTGGGTTCCTGAGCTGGAGCTGTGCTACTTCAGAAGGCATTGAGAGGGCAATCCAGGTGTCTGCCTTTTGCACCAGACTGTAGGCAGGCAGTGTGTAACCGCATGGGCCCGGTGTGGGCTTTGCCCAGCTCTGCTGAGTCTGGAAAGCTGCAGCTCGATATGCAGATCACACGGAGGAGCGGGTGTGCGGCGGGGGTGGGTGGAACATGCCATTCCAGTTCAGCAGCTCTCATTCCCTGAGACCCCTGGCTAGGAAAATTACCCAGCTTGAAATATTGGAGTGAGGACTCTTGAAAGGGTTGGCGTATAGACTCACATTGCTAGAGCATGTTTGACCCTCTGGGGCAACAGATCTGGAGCTGGTTGTCTTGGGACGTGCTGCCACTGTAATGCTTGCCCTGGTCCAAAATTACGTGGCCAAGAGCTGCAGCATGACTCCATGTGGCTGCACACACAGCTGCTTCTCAAGTGTCCAAATGTCACATTTTGCCTGATGTCTTAGTGACCTTCTAACGGAGCTAAATTAGTGTCCATTGATTAAAATAAAACTTCATTAACATTGGCATCAAACGAATTTGATTCCATAGTTAGGCAAGCCCAGGATTGCCAGGCATTTCTATTACTTTTGAAGTAACAAGCATTTCTCTTCTGTGAAATGGAGAGGTCAGCTCAAAAGTTTGTATTTCTGCAGTGCATGTCTCTCTGAGCATCTATCACCATGAGCAGACAAAAAGGGATCACCTTCTGCCTGTCTGTGGGTCTTGGGGGATATATGCCAGGAAGTAACTGCTGTGGGTATCCATTCCCCTGGCCGAGCTGAACCCAGCTTGACTTCATGCTTGGTCAGGACCAGGCCTTGAAATGCCTGGTCTGTGTTGAGTGCTGGGTGGACGCTTTGCTCATGAGTCCAGTGGCTGCTTGTTCAGTGTTCCCATCTCTTCTGTCTAAAATTAGCCAGGTCCAGCTTGTTATGAGACAATAAGTGTGATGTTCTCACTGCTCCAAAGAATAAATCTTGGCCGCTGGTGGAGATTTCAGCAATGACAGACCCCTCTGGGGTATGTGTGGGGTTTGTTTTTAATGAAAGACAATACAAATGTTTCTGGGGATTTGGCTGAAATAAGTGACATTTGTGCCTCAAGTCTGCTGATGTTAAATTTGGGCATTGCCGTTTAAGAAAAAAGCAAACCTTGTTATCTCAGTGTTTGTAAAGCAAAAGAAACAACCTAAATCATCAGGAAAACTACCCAAGCTCACCAAATAAACTCTTTAAGGCAAAGGGCAGCTGAAGTATCTTAATGCTGGCAGTATTTCTTAAACACTGTAGCTGGCACTATAAAAAGCTTAATCCATTCAATTACATTTGATTGTTTTGAGATCCAAACAAGCCATCCCCTTATCTAGCCCCATTAAACCCTCAGAGATATAAGATAATTTAGAGATAAAATTACAAAGCAAAGCAAATATCCTACAAATGGACTCTACTTTTCCAGCAAGGCAGTTCTGTCGGTTAAATTCTCTGTGTCTTGTTGAGGTCATTTTGCTACTAGGATTGGAAACTGTGGATATCTTGCCTAACTATAAATAACAACAAAGCTTAAGCTTTACTGGGTCAATTCAGATCTGAAGTTCACACCTCAGCAGCAGTGGGCAGAGGCACAATTTGCTCTGTGTGAGGTGGAGGAGCTTGCTTGTTACAGCAGATATTGTAGATTATGTCAAAATACATGTTCAGAACTGGGGCATCTGAGTTTGCTGTGTCTGCAGGTTTTTCCCTTGTCCCTTAACTCTCTCCGTTTACTGCCATTCTCAGTGAGCTTTTTTTCTGCACAAATATAGTCTAACTTAGAAAGGCTTAGATATAAATAGAAATAAAGTCTGAAGTCAAATGTGAACTGTTTTGAGTTGGTGGCTTAAAATTTACACTGGTTCCATTCACAGATAATGTGACTGCTGTTTTTTCCTAATGACTAGGGTCTAAATGAAAGTGAATTTTGAAACTTTGCAGCTCTGGAAAGAATTCCTCTATTTTGTGGGTGGAAAATATCTTGATATTCAAGAAACAGGCTGAAAAGCCACACTGGGGCATATTCAGCAGCACCTGTTAGGACGTTCCATTCCTGCTCCCGGTTACTACCTGATGTTAGCATGGTGATACTGGTGCTGGGGCAGTTTGCAGGGAAAATGCTAATGTCTCTTTGAAATGCACACAAGCAAATCCTCCTCTACCACTTCCTTAACCTCGGGGAAAGGTGGAACCTGCAAACACGGCAAATTCAGATGTCCCTGTTCTCAATTTGCTTTTAGATGTAATCCTCCGCATTCTACAATTTCCGCTTTAGTGAGTGCCTCCGCCCCAGATTGCAAATAACAAACAGTGTGCTTGGGCCTGTTTGGGAGAGGTGGCATCCGCAGATCTGAGCTGGGCCTCAGAAGCTCAGGGAAGAGTTTTGTTTGGGCAAGATGTGGAAGTCTGGAGGCTGCACAGCTCCAGTGAGGTTTTCCCAGGGCTGAAAATCCCCAGCACCAGGACTGTGTGTGCGGTGGGCTGAGCAAAATGCTTCTCTCCTACCTTTTGGGAGCTGCTACCTCATTCCTAAAAGACATCCAAGGCAGGACTGTCACGTACATTTATGTATTTCTCTTGCCCTGGTGTGTAACCTATGTGGAACACAGCTATCTATGTTCCCTTTCTTGTCCTCTTTAAATCTCACCTTTTGGTCCTCTTTGCAGGCTTTTGTCATTTAATGCAGCTCCCTTTACTACAAATTGTGTAGCTCTGCTTATTGCCAGGCCTTTGGCACAGCTCATTGATAAGGTGATTCCTTGTTCTCCTAGAAGGTCTACCAGCTCTTAGTGTGAGACCTTTGGGCACAACTTCCATGACTCTGTGATACCCTTTCTGCAGGAGATCAGTGCCCCTCTAAAAAGCTGCTTCAGGAAGATGTAGCAGTGTTGTCCAAAGTGGATGACCTCTTGCACCACTGGGAAGTGGAGGCTGAGGTAGCCCTAGGAACAGAGTGGGGGTCTGGTGCGGCCCAAAACTGGGCAGAGCCCTGAAGCCATCACAGCAGCTTCTGTGGCCAAATGCAGCAGATGCCAAGCTGGGTCCCAGGGATGCTCCTCAGCCAGAGGTGTTACCAAAGAGGAATGAGCAGCTATTCTGTCATGCCCTCGATGGTGCAGAGTCCTGGAGCTCCTCCTAGTTTCCCCCCACTGCTGGATAATTTGGTGCAGTGAGCCATGCTGCTCAGGGCACTTCGCTCACCCATTTTAGCAATTTTGAAAGCAGTGCGGGCTGAGCCTCGACCTGTAAATCTCCTTCACTGCTAAAACTTGTATTGAAAGCCACTTCAAGGACTGCTTTGTTCCTGGTCCTGCTCTTTAATGAAGTATTGGAATCTGTTAGTAAATAAACTGAGTCAAGTGTCCACATTGTTGATGCAGCAGGAAGGTAGGATGGTTGAAGTAAATTTTAAATAGCAATTAAAATGTCTGACTTCATAGCAAGCAAATAAATATTCCACTCTTATTTTCCTGAAGAAAGGTTGGCATTTTTGTTGGTAGATACTGAAGTATCAGGATTTGCAGTGAAGTATAGCCTTTTATTTAGTATAGCTTTCTGCAAACACTGGGATCACCTAGTTGTGTACTTAGGATGCTAAAGATGTATTACTGAAGATGTACTGTTGGCTTCTTATGATGTTGGGAAATGGGGAATAATACTTTTTCCACAGTGGGTAAATACTTTTTTCTTCTTTCCAGATAATTTTACGTGAAAATTGAAACTTGATAGAACTAGCCTTAGTTTCCATGTTGTAGCCAAGATATTTAATTTTAGAATTAACTGATTCTGATAACTGTACTTTAGAGCTGAAATGTCAGACAAAGGAAGCATTTTCTGCAGTTCTTGAGCAGGAGCTGGTTGGTGTAATCATCCTGTTCATCAGTGCTTTTAAACGGGTTTCTGCCTTTCACATTAAATGTTAATTTAAAAAGTCTGGACGAGGAGAACAAGGTCTCTTTGGCTAATTTCCAGCTGATTTGTCAGCCTCCAGTTGACTTCATATTTTCAGGAACTAATCTGAAAGTGGTGCTGGGGGAGTAATTCTGCTCTGATGGAGTAGCCCTCCCTGTCAGAAGCTGGTTTATCACTTCAGCATGCTCAGGCTGCTGGAGCTCAGCCAGGGACTTGCACTGTGCCAGACTTCCAGGCTGTGAGCAGACATGTACTGCTTGATATGTTACCTTTAAAAAGGACTTTGACTACAGTAATCCTGATCTGAATCGAGCTTTTGTACTTTGCAAACTTCACAATAAGTTGTTTTCTTTTTTTTTAGAATTACAGTAGTATTAATGTTATAACCAGTTTTGAAACATGCATGCTGCTGGCACGAGGGCTGGAGGAGCTGCAGGGTGCTGGGGCTGGGGGCGCGTCCCTCCCCAGTCTGGTACTTACCTGGGGCCTTTTGGGTGGAACTCTGCTTGAGATTCTGTTTGTTGCTTGTCTTACAGGGATGGTGTCAGAAGAGACAGACGTGAGAAAAGAGGCAACTGGCACAGGTGTGTTGAAACCAGTGAATAAAATCAGTGCCCTGGAGGAAACTTCACCACCTGTTACTCCCCTGACATCCCCAACTTCTGGAACTGCCTGGGGTGGTCAGTTTGCACCTACCATAGTCAAGGATGTGAACCCAGAACTGCTCAGGAGTGGAGTTGCCTACCTGCCTGGTGAGTAGTTGAGCCAGAATGTGTCTTGGCAATGTGGTTTGTAGGAGGGCAAGGGAGATGAGCCTCCTTTCGCAGCGCTGGAGACTGGTGCCGATTCTATTTCTTTCACCCCAAACCTCTTCAGAAGTTATACTTCTTGAATCCTCTGAAGTTTCCGAATGGGCAGGACAGGAAGTAGAACTTCCCTCCCATTAGAGTAATGTTAATTTGCTCTCAGGAGTCTCAAAATGTTAACCAAGCATGAATGAGTCAGAAATGCCAAATCTGTGGGCTCATACCGGGAGTTCAAACAGAGAAGAGTGAGGGTGCAGCTAATGATGGGCTGGTGGGCCTGACATCAGACCTGGTCAGAAGAATAGGAACTTGATTCACTTGGTAGATAATTAAAGGATAGCAATGTAGAAAATGCTCTTTGGTACAGGACTCTTGAAAACTAGTTTTATTCTTGGTAATTAGAAGTTCGGTTGATGAAATGTAGCTACCTAGATATAAGAGATTTTTACAAAACATTTGATTTCATGACACAGAGCATTGAAGGGAATATCCCAGTGAAGTGGATGAGCAACGTGTAGGGTGAACAATAGTGTAGCTAAATAGCAGACAACAAAACTAGCTATCAAGGGAGGACTTCCCAGAATTATTCTGCCAAAATCAGGTTGTAGGTCAAATGTTATTCAGTGTTTGCATCTGATAGAGCAATGAGTATCAAATAGCTGCAGATAAAATTTCTGCGTGGGACAAATACTGGCAGAGGGGTGAACAAAGCTGAGGCTGTTGGACAGAGCAGCCAGGATTGCTTGGTGTACAGGGCCCACACAAGATGTCTTTGTGTTTAACCAAACACAAAGTAAAGCAGAGGAAGTAAGATCTACCTCTCTAGTGAGAAACAGCATTTGGCAGCTCTGTGTAAGGAACCCCTGTGGGCTTGTCCTTCCCAAGCCAGCAAGAGGGTTGTTCAGTGTGGGGCAGAAGGAGCTGCATTTGATCAGCTCGAGCTGAAAATTGGGCAGAGAGCCCGACCTCAGAGGAGAGGTCAGGCAAGACCTGTGCAGTGTGGAGGAGTTGGGAAGGAGAGCAGAAAGGCAGCACAAGCATCTCCCAGGTGGTGCTGGGTCTGCAAGACCCATTTTGACCTCACATGTCTGAAGGGGAGGAGATGACTAGATAGATTAAGAGACTGATTTTTGCCTCTCAAATAGTTTGGGCTGTGTTATAAAAGGAAATGGTAAATATTGGAGGTGGCACAGAGAAGGGTGACAGCCGTTTCTTGTAACCAAACTGGGTGTCTTATGGCAAGAGACTGGAAGGTTGTTTATCTCACAGGATGATTGAGAAAGAGGCATGATCACCTTTGTGCCAGGAAGGAAGGGAGTTAAAACTTTTCCAGTTTCTGGAAGAAGGTGAGATGGAAAACCAAGGGCAGGGCAGAGTTATGGTACATTCATACGTGTGACTTTGGATTAGGAGATGAATTGGTACAACAAATTCCAGAGGAGGGTTTTTAATCTTCTGGTCTGCGATCAGGTTGGACGTTTTTATGCTGTATATAACAGCCCAAAAAATTACAGGATTAGAGAGGGTCTTTCAGAGAAGCTCGCGGTCCATACTGTTGCAGGAGCCTGACCATGTCACCTAACACTCCCTTTGTCACAGATTCCTATCATAGTGTACCACTGTTAAATGAGGCCAAAGTGTTTGAATATGTGATGAAGGGATGTGCCCTTCTAATGCCCAGAAGAAGCAAGGATTTGATTTGATACTGCTTCCAAGGAAGTTTTTCTCTAAGGAAGGAATTGTGTTTCCTGTAAAAGCAGTATCAGATTTGATTGACCTCTCTGCCCCTTTACAGTTTCAGTGGGCAATCCTCACACCTGAGGGAATGTACTCACCACTCAGGTAAATGCTTTATGTTAGTCAGTGGTAATGATACAGTAATTCCATTAGAAAGAATACCTTTGTGATGAATCGTGAATAAGAGCTAATTAATAAACTAGAAGCTGATGGAGTTAGCTGAAACTTCCAGGATAGTTTCAGTTCTAGATTCTGTTCTTGAATGATCTGGGTTATGCCACTGTTGAGGACCTAGGCTTGGTGGCTGTGGTTGCTTTTTTGACCTGGTCAGGCAATTCCCAGACTACTATATGGAAGTTCAAGGTTTACTCAAGTTCTGATGATGCCCAACCTGCCTGATGGACAGAAGATGTTGCTTCAGAGTTAAAAAGCTTTTACTGAGCCTGGTTATTGAGCCATTTTTCCAGTAACTGAGGGCTTTGCTATTTTATTTTATTTTGTGATGGTCCCCTTAGCTTATGAAACAAATTCTATTAATAAGCTTTTTCTAATTTCTTTCCAGCTCTTTGATTATGCAGCATCCAGGCTACAGTATTTCAGGAGTAATAAAAGTCCTTCTGAATCACACTGATGATGAAAGATTTTTGTTAGCAGGAGAAAGCCTGTGCCACTTTTGGTCCCTGGGAGGGAGAAAGCCCTGCTTCAAAATGGTGTCCATCTGTGTCTGTGGCCCTTACTGGAGTCATGTCCTAGTGACAGATTGAGATCACACCAGGACAGCTTTTCATGCTTGGGGCTGTCCATCTGTGTCTGTTTTACCTGTCAACTCACATGCTTGTCCCTGGGATGGGGGAGAGAGGTAGTCCAGGACAGTCAGCTTTCTCTAAGTCTGTGGTTTTGTCTTGTGCTTGGGATTTCTGATATGCACACACATCCTTCCATCCTTTCTAATACAGTTTGTATGACAGGATATGGCTCCTGTTGTTGTGAATTACTTTTCACACAAAAGAGGTGTTGTCCCTCCTGTTCTCCAAATCACTCACCTTCCCAGTTGCTTGAGCAGGCTCACTGGAGGCACTGCCTGATTTGGAGTCTCAGAGGCAGTTCTGGCTTTCCAAAGTGGTGTGTCCACCTGCAGTTTACCCTGCTTTTGCATCTGGAGAGGAGGCTGGACATAATTCCAAAACTGGCACTGTTAGGTCCTTCTCCTCCTGTGATAAGCTGTGACTTTGGGCTTTTGGAAAACAAGTGGCAGAGAAGCATTGTCCATCCTGGCTAACTGAAGCAGAGGGATTTCTCCTTCTTCAATGTATCACAGCTCAGCTGGGTTGCCCATACTGTGCTGTATCTGTTCCCTGGGCACTGAGCAAGCTCTGCACCTAATGAAAGCCTGGCACTGACTCTGCCCTTGTCAGAGCTGTAGGCAGGCAGGAGTGTGCTCCTGGGCTGTCCTCCCTGCAGCCTCTGAGGAGGAGCTCTGGGCTCCTGCTCCAGGGCTTTGCTTTGAGGAGAAAATGACTGATTATGTTCTGGGCTCAGCCTGCAGCATGTGCCCAGTCTCATTACATAGTGCATGTTCTGCAGACCTGTCTGCATTCTCTCGTCTGGCAGCAATGTGAAGGTGAGATTCTGTGTCTTCAATTTATGAGATTCCTGCTTTTCTCAAGATTGGGCTATCATTAGGCAACTTCAACCATATTTATGAAGAATGTGTGTTTGGGTAGAAGACAGCAGTCCAAATTTAGCACTACCATGAGAGAAAGACAAGCTGAGCTCATCTGCTTCACTCTGGGGCAGCATTTGAGTACTTTGGAAATACTTTTATAGCCTCCTACCATCTGCAGCATACACCATATTGAGC
This sequence comes from Edolisoma coerulescens, assembly GCA_013397115.1. NCBI lineage: Eukaryota > Metazoa > Chordata > Aves > Passeriformes > Campephagidae > Edolisoma > Edolisoma coerulescens. Next base: position 131,385 of record VWZW01006719.1, on the reverse strand, counting down.
TCTGTGGAGGATTTCCAGAAAGGTGGTAGGGTCTTAGTGGGAGAATATGAGGCATACACACCTGGAACCAGGCTCTGTTGAATTACGTGTGTGATTTCACCCCCCCTCCCTCTTTTTACAGGTACAAGAGACAAATCAGGACGTGCAGTGGCCATAATAACGACAAGGAACACAGCCTGGTTAAACCCCCACTGCAATACCACTGAGCTTGTACGCCTTCTTCTGTACTTGCATAGCATCCCAAGGTTTGTGATGCTCTTGGGCTCACAGAGCAGACAGCTGCTGCCCTCTCCACTCTGCCTTTCAGGGAGGTGGGAATTGAGGCAGGAATGGAAAGAGGTTGACTTTCTTGGCCTAGGAACTTGGTCCAGACAGTCCTGAAATTACACAGGTGGCAATCTTCTGCTAGGGTGAACAGGGCTTGTGTTCAGCAAGCACTTTACCTATTCTGTATATGCCTTGCACCCATGGTGTGATAGATTGGGTGTGTACTGAATGTTTTCATGTGTTGCCATGAATCCAAGCCATTCTTGCTATCCTTCATTAGTTCAGAAAATGGGATTTGGGAGCTATCATGGGGCAGTCATGCAGCAGCTCTGTGATAGTGTTGTGACATGATATTTTAGGCCCAGGCCTCCAAGCTGAGAGGGAGGATCTGCAAGGGTTGAGAGTCTGCCTTGATGTCTGGCTGAAAATTGTTTTTGGGGTCTGCAGGCTGGAGTTTGCTGCAGCTACTCTTCCTTTCACTATGACAGACTCTTCCTCCCCAGCTCATCACTATGTTTCACTTTTAGATGATTAAATAAGAAGAGGTAAAGCTAACTCTCTGATAGTGACTTTTTTTTGAGGCCTTTAAACCATTAATAAGGGGAGCAGGCTTAACCCATGAGAAACATGCTTTGTTTCTTATGCTTCTCCCTTCAAATCTGATTCTGGGTGAGATAGGTGTTGGGTCTGCTCCAGACTGGCTGCTTTTCTGAAGCAGTGAGGCTGAAACTAAGCTTGTCCCTGAACATAATTAGGAAGGATTGGTTTTCCTGTGTGGATTATCCAGTGGGCATCAGCACCTTTGCCATCAGTGACACATATTCTAGGAATAGGAGAAATGGGAAATTGGGTGGAAGTCACAGAATCATATGGCAAAGGTAAAAACTGAGCAATCAGTTGGTGGTTTCTGGGTATATATCTTGTTTAGGAGAAGGTGGCCAATTAGTTCCTGTTATTACAAAGCCATAATGTACTGGTTTTTTCATCCTGCCATGACTACAGGTTCTGTTTCCATAGTCTTGTTAATTTTCATTGGTGACAAAGGTGACCTTTTTATCTTTGTCCTTGCAGACCAGAATGTCAGGCTTTGGGTCTCACTGTTCTTGTGGATGCTCGTCGCTGTTCACCCGTTCCTGCTCTCTTCAAGGCGTTCAGCACATTGCAGGTGAGCCTCGAGGTTGGGCAGAGGAACGCTGGCTGGCTTGCTGTCATGGTTGGATGTTACATCTCCATCTGCTGCCCACGTCTCCATCTGCCACCTGGCTTTCAGTTGGCTTTGGGGGGTGGAGATGCGCACCCAACCCTGCTTTAGGAGGATGACCTGGACTTGCCAGACTGCAGACAATGCAAAAAACCTAAACAAGTCTGAGTTAGGGGAGAACACCCCTCCCCACCCCTCCAAATTTGCTTTCATCTCAGTGCTGAGAACAGCCCATACCCAAGTCTCAGTGCTGTCATGAATTATCCTGCTTGGAGGTGTTGTCCCCTGCACTGAGGGGCTGTGTGAAATGTGCAGGGATTTTTGCCTGCCACAGAGAAGGGAGGAAGAGAGGCCTCTGCCTGCTGCCATGGGAAGGAAAGGACACTGCTTACCATGCCAGGTGGAAAAGCACGTGCAGCTGTTGATGTGGCTGTCGGTGAATGATTAGAATCGGACGTGCTGTGTAACTCTATATTGCTTCAGGTCAAAGGCTTTCACATCAGTCGCTTGGGAAGCCAGTGGGTTGTGTTGCCCCCCCTCCCAGATAGAAACTATCTGCTGCTGTTAGAAAGCCAGGGAGATGCTGGGTTGTAGCGATGACTAATCTTGTTTAAGCAGGTGTTCCTTTTAAATCAGAGCTTAGGTCTCTTAGGACTCAAACTCTGCAAACTGGAACAGGGCAATGTTTTAATGAAGCTGATGTCTGTGGTTTATGTGCTTCAGCGCCACATCTGAGGGTTGAGTCTGACTCAGAGGTCTGTCCTCCTGCTTCCTGGGCTGGGTGGAGCTGTGTGCTCTATCAGCATGCTCATTCTCTGTGGTGAAGAAGTAATCTGGTGCCCTGCTCAGTTCTGCAGAGGTAACAAGCAAATACGTTCTCTTTCATGCTGTGCCCACATGGCAGTGGGCTTGCTAAAGCTTTTGAGCATTTCACTGTCCATGTAAGTTGCATGGCAGTCTTAGTGGCCTGATCTGGAAATCAGCAACATGTTCTGGCTGTCTCAGTTCTCATGCAAGCATGGTAATAATGCCATTTTAACCTTAAGTTTCCCCTCTGAATTGAGGGAGTGGGGAAGCTTTTTGCTGTGCTGTGATGGCTGTTTGGCTCTGAGCACCTCCTTATCAGGGTGGTGCTGCAGTTATTTAACAGTTTAATGTGCTGCAAGACAGATTGCTGGATCTGAGTGTGTGCTCCAGGTAACAGTGACTGACAGAGGCTGATTACTCTGCTTACGTTTTTTTGGTCCTTACACCGACTCTTCAGAAGACTCTGTAAAGGAGGCCTGTTCAGGTAGCTCATCACATAGTTATGGCACAGGAGTAATCCCTGGCTCCTCTGAGCATTTGGAGATCCACAGCATTTACTCCATGATCCCGTGGCAATGTTCTCCTCTGCTCTGGAACAAGGATGGAGTAATACAGAAAGCTGAGTGTAACTACAGTGAGGCAAGTTAGGTGTTCCAGAGTGCAGCAGGGTTTGCCTGGCCAGTGACTGCACTGAAGCACAGACTGTATGTTACGCCTCTAAGGTTACAGAGCAGATCACCTCCTTGGGGTCCTTTCTAAAATCCATTACACATCTCAGTGTCTCTTATCTCTGGCAGATTGTCTCTAGAGCTCATTTCTCTGCTGTCCTGCACTCTCCTTATACAGGATTTTACTTATATAGTTTCTGTGAAGCCTACTATGATAATGTGCTGGAATCTGTTAAATGTTGAGGTCCATCATTGCTTGTTCAATTCTGAAGGGCTGTTTTCCTCTTAACCCAGCAGTGGGAAGCACTGCTTCACAGAGGGGAAGCACAGATGGGGTACCCTAATGCAGAGTCCCTTCCTGCTCTGATCTGTAAGCCTGGAGAGACTCTTGGGGAGCAATGGTTCCTGGGTCAAGATCCATCAGCCTGAGGAAATCCTTTTTCCACTTCTCCATCCTTCCAGAATGAATGCATGATTGGAATTTAGTGGTAATAGACAACTTTAGGTGCTTGCAGATTAGTTTTCCCTACATCACTAGGAGTCTGTCAGTTGCTCTGTCCAGAACAACCTGGTAAACTGGTGGGAGCTTGTCCTCTCTGACTTCAGGGTAGGTGCAGTTGCATTCTGCAAGAATTTTTTTTTCCCCTTCTTTTTAGAATATTGGGTGGTTGGGAAATCTTTCTGTCCCAGACAGCAGCCGGAGCAGAGGGAGTGGGGCAGAATAAAAAGCTGCTGCAGAGCTAACTCAGGAAGAAGCAGGAGGAACTCTGGCAGCTCTGTGCGGAGGTGAAGGGAAGTGCACAGTGTGTGCATGTTGCAGGAATAGATCATGCTTGTTCCTGTGGGAAACTGCGTAATGATGCTTTGCAGCAAGGATTTTTGCAGGGATAAATGCTGTAATGTTTGGTTACAGGTTGTCACCAGTAAGCTCTGTGCTGAGGGGCCTCTTAAGAGGAACTTTGCTACTCAGAAGTGCTAGGCTGATCCCTAGCTCAGTGAGCAGGCAGGGCATGGACAGTGGAATGTGTGCACTGGCCTTCAGTGAGCAGGTATCCGTGGGATTTCCCTCTGCCTGAGTCTTAATAGAGTGAGATTCTTTTGAATTTTCCGTATCAGTGCAAAGGCTTAATCCCATAATTGGCTATGTTTGTGTGTTGGGATCGGGAAGAGTCAGTTTAGCATTTGAAAGCAGAGAAATTCTGTGCAAACCTTTCTGTTCAATAGGTGTATTTGCATTCTCACTTAGTGCAGAAGTACAGAGGACCTTGGTCTCATGTTAAAGACCAGGGAACTCTTGTTAATCCATTAGAGTGGTCACTTTGAGACTGACTGAGGTGTCTGGGGACCCTCCCCTCTGCACAAACATTCCTGGCAGCCTGTGCTTCAGACTGTGCCAGAGTTGTTAAGTCTGGCCATGGGTTTCCGTTTGGGGCAGGAAGCCAGAAAACTGGAACTTCAGTCTGAGAAACGTTGAAGAAAGTATCTAATTCTCTTTAAAAAGATTAATAATAAAAGGATCTGTATTTACCCTGGTGCTTTCTGAACTCCTTTTGATGCCCCTCTGTTCTGTGCTGTCCACACCGTACCTGTTTTGGGAGGTGAGGAGTTCATTTAAACGTGTGGAGCTCTTGTTTCTGTGCTTCCGTATAGTTGGTTTTGTTAGCAAAGGTGGTAAGAGATTGTGCATAAAGCTGCAGGAAAGCTTCCTCAAGTAGGATCCTGCTGTCCCCAGCTCTGTGTGTCTCCTGAGATGCTTCTGGTAAACTGTTTTCAGTCTTTGGATTGTTCCATCAGTGCTGGATGAGACTGACTTCTCTTAGCTGTGTAAATTAAAAAATATGGTGAAAAGTACTTAATTTCTTTGGAAATGCAATTTCTTCTTGAGTTGGAAAACGTTGAACTTTTCCTTTGACAGCTTTATTTGTGAATGATTTTTCAGTTTCTATTTTCAGGAGTAACAAACAAACAGAGGAGTGTTTTGGCCATTGTGGTAACCTCTTGTTACACCATCACGACCTTTATCCCTCACTCAGATTGCACATCTCGTGACTGTTGGAATAGAAGAGGGATTGTGTAAGGAAAAATTTGTTTAGTTCCATCATCAGTCTTGAATCTGTGTCCAGTCTTCATTCTTCAGTACTTTCTAGCAGATAAATTCAGAGCTGGTGATACAGCTGTATTATCTCCCCATCCTCTCTTCAGTATTTACCCACTGCAGCCTAATTATGCAATAAATCCTTTTTGGCCTTTTGATTGATGTTCAAATAACAGTGAAAGTGTGAATAATTCACTTTGGAGAAATTTGAGATGATTTAGAAACCTCTCATGGTTTTGGAAGGTGTTTCAGTTGGGAAGTTTTTGCTGCCTGTTTAACAGGATCGTGGTTTAGGACTGGATGAGAGAAAGGTCTTTTTCCTCTGTTCTGGAATCTCTGCTGCTGCTTTTACGTGCAGAATTTGGGCTCCTTGTGTTGACATTGTTTCTTAACTGCTGAACTGGGCCCAGTGTCAGGTTAGGTCATTCAGTCTCTGCTGGTCCACTTGCCTCTGTACTCTGGCTCTGCTGCTCCTGGCAGATATTTAACCCTACACGCTGCTGGAGCTGTTTATTTAAGCAGGTTTCCTTTGCTGTCGTGGCCTGTTGTGTGGCAGGTTCCTTGCAGCTCGAGCAACGCGGGAAAGGATTTGTTGCTTGACAATTCCTGAGGTCTTTGCAGAGGAAAAGACCATGTAGGAGACATCAAAATGGGAAGGCTCTTGTTTAACCATGTGGCACAGCAGCTTAAATGGCTCTTCTCCTTGCTTTCCTGGTCCAGGCACCACATACATAGTGAGCCCTGTCTCCATGGTCTCGATCCTTCTGCCATGTTTCCTTTTTCCTGCTGTTGCTCTCTCTGCCTGTTTCTCACTTCCCTGTAGAATGCTTCTATAATTGGAGAGCTGCTCCTGGATCACCGAGTTGGAACTACAGCTGCCAGACATCCCTTGTATTTGGAATTTGTCAGTTTAACAGTAGAAACAGGATGCAAGTACTTGGTTGTAAATTGGCAGTAAGTGGAGACGATGTTTTTGGCACTGGGTAGGGGGGTGGAGAGGGGAAAGCCACTTCCTTTTGGTTAGGTGAAGTGACCAGGACAGTTATCAGGAAAAAACTTGGACACAGAACATGGGTTTTGGTTTTGGTTTTTTTTGCCTCTGTTTTTTTTTTTTTCCCCTGACTCACTTCCCTGTGCAGAAGGCAGAGCTTTTTTAGTACAGCCAACACCTCACCTTTTCCATTGCTTCCTTAAATATTACAGGACTAGTTGATCTGAAACAAACCACCTTAAAGACATCACCTTCCTTAATTTCTGATGACTGTCTTCCAGGCTTTGTAGATGTCTTTGAAGGATAAATTGCAATCTTCTGTATGAACCTGGTGTGGTACATTCTCCTTAGTATCCAAAGCAGATCAGTAGTGGATTTGTGCTGTGTTCTGTTGTAGGACATGGATCCTCACTGTGTTCATGGAGTACTGCTTCTGGTTGAAAGAGATCTGACTTTTCGGATGGAGAAGCCACCAGCAGGACAGGTAACGGAACCATTTATCTGGGGTTTGCTGGGCCACTCTTGATATCCTTTATTTAAGTCTCCAGAAGCAAATTCCTTGTCATTGATATATGTTTATTCTCACATGAAATCTCTGTAGATGTCCTCTGTGTTTTGTGGCCGTGGTCTCATGGGTGTGGTATTTATTGGGTTGTGGTGTTTATGTGAGCTGAACAGATCCCTGTCGTGCTCTGTTTATTGCCACGTCCATCAGTGACATTTGTGCCACAGTTACGTCAGTCTGCTGGGCACTCAAAACATGGGGTTTGTTGGGAACATGGATAACTGTATGGAGGAGCCCTGCACAATTAGCTAGGGATGCTTTTCATGTTCTCCCATTAACGAGGGAGGAAACGCGTGGTCAGGAAGAGATCACATTGGGCTAAATCCTGAACTCCACCTTTGAAGGTGCTTGTTGCTTTCCTGGATTTTGCATCTCTCCTGTTTCCTCTCCTCATACCTGCTGCTGCCTGTAGCTGAGAGACTTCTGCAAGAAGGAGAAGATGAGATGGGCATTGTGTGAGGTTTCCTTTGTAGCCAAAATGTCTGGAAAGACTAACAGGAGGGAAAGTTACCACAACATCACTGAACTCCCCCACTAGAAGTACAACTGTCTTGGTATTCTCTATCTGTGTAAGAAAGGTAGGCTCTGAGCCACTCTATGGTGAGTGAAGAGGATCAGACTTCGTCTTAGTCCTCTCCCTGTTCTCCAAGACTGTTGCAAGCTACAAGAGTGGACTGAAGTTCTGTGCCTGCTGAAACTCTGTAGGCTTCAGAGTAGGCCAGGACCTCTCTTTTAGCTCCTGTGGATGAAGATGTTGTGATACGCATCAGGTTTGCTCTGTGTGTGGTGTGGTGTCCCAAAAAGCTAAAGAATAACAAAGGCTATTAGTCCATTTCCTTTTTGCCCCATGTGGAAGAATTTGGAGTCAGAATAGGGGCTGCAGGCATGTGCATGCAGGGAGAGCTACAGAAGACATTGAACGCGTTGAACAAACACAAAGTGTGTAGGAGGGAACAGAGGAAAGGCTGATAAAGACATGGGCATGCAGGAGGAATTGGAAGCATCATCACAATTTTGTAAGGAGGTGGAAACTTCACACTGCGTGTGTGGGAGTTAAATGTCTGCACCTGAGTTTGTGTCTGGGCTGGCTTCCATGTACCTGCAGGAGCACTTGTTGCTCTGGTGGGTGTAGAAATGCTCTGGGGTCCTACAGACTTGCAGAAGGCAAGTTACCTGTGTCAAGATCCAAGAAACTCTTGGAGCAAATAGTTGCTGTGAGGAGTGGAGAGCTGAGGGCAGGGCAGAGGCGGCTCTGTTGGACTCTTTTTCCAGGAAGTGAGATGGGGAAGCTGGGGGCTGGATTTAACCTCCCAGATTCTCCAAACAGATGCAAATCACAACACAACTGTGGGAACGTACGAGGGAGTTGCTCTGCTTACACCAGGAGGTACTGGCTCTGGAGAAGGCTGGCTGCTGCCAGACTCCCATCACAGATGTTCTGCCTGGTGAAACAGCGTGTTGTGGCCTGCATTCCTTCAGGGTTCGCCCACTGAGCTGTTCAACAAGCTGCTCTAAGATTGAATTGGTTTTTTTTTCTCCTTCATGTTGTAGTGATATTCCAGATACACACTGCATGCTGTGCTTCCATGCAAGATAGATAAAGAAATGATGGATTCTGCGTTTTGTTAACCTTCCCCTCCTCTTCCTCCAGTACTCACACCCTAATAGAAGTGTGCTTTTTTCTTTTCCTTTCTGTTCCTGTGCAGTTTGAACTTCTCACCTCCATGAAATCCCTCCATAAGCACATAGACAGCTCACAGCTGCCTCTAGAACTGGATGGGACCTTCCCGTACTGCCACCAGGACTGGCTAAGCTTCCGCAGGGTGAGTAGGATGTCTTGCTTTGGTGTCTGAGAGAAGCAATGGCATGGTAACAGATGGGAACAAGAGGAACCTGTCAACAGCTGAACCTACAAGCATTAAAAGACAATGTTCCTGTAAAGCTGTGAATGCAAATGAATCTCTGTTAACAAAAAAATGGCTAGTACTGTCTTCATAAGATGGGTACACACTGTGGCCTGTTGGCGTGACTGCAGGAACTAAAATTTTAGTTTTTTACTCATCTGCTTGAACTGCATTAATTCTTTCATGCCTTCAAAATATGGTCAAATCTGAAATGGAATCTGGTTTTGTTGTGGTGTGCAGTGGCTCTTGGGTTATACTCCGAGGATTAAGGACAGATGTCTGAAACTAATCTGAGGAGAAGGTGTTGGTATCATGTTGCCATTGGACTAACAATGAAGAGTGTAATAACAAGAGTTAAATCTTTTTGGTTTTGGAGCAAGTTCCCCAGATCAAGCTGTTATCTTGTTAGTAAAATCTGCAGTCCTTGCATGAGTGAGACTTGGAAGTTCCTGATAATCAGTTCAGAATTCTTCTTCTAGGAATAACTTTTGCTTCAAGCAGCAGGTTATGTGCAGGCTGCCAGAAGCCTGCAGAGGTAGCATCCATGGTTCCAATACCCAGCTCTTTGTGCACTTGTGCTGTGGAGGGAGCCTGAGTGCTGTGGACCAGGTGCTTGTTGAATCTTCAAAAGCTCTGTTGAGTTATTTGGCACACTGAGACTAGACAGGATTAAATCTCTGTAAATCTGCAAACAAGCTGGCTGTCTTCATGTTGAGTTTGCTCACCCTGGTGGTTGACAGAATTGTCACCTCAGCTTCCAGAGGATCCAGTGGTCTTTTGGCTCTGACCTTGCTGCCCAGAGTGCTGTGTGGCACAGTGCTTCAGAAGATAGGCTTGGCATGTACTAGATGTTAACTTATTTTTTCCAACTTACTTTAGAACCATTTCTTTTAAACTTCCATCTAAAAGTACTTGTATGAACCTGTGCTCATGCAGTAGAGGTACAGAAGCCTCATCTTGTTGCCTAGGATTGACTTTGAGAAGTTGAAATTTATTTGGCAGTGAGGAAGCAGAGAGACTTTGCAAGAGGTTATGGATTAGTTTTATGGACAGAGTGGAGAATACCGAGAGAGCTGAGGTGCTCTGTGCGTGCAGAAGGCAATTCTTGAAGGAAGGACCATGATATCAGGCTACGTCTTGTCTTGGCATGTAAAACATTACCAAAGGGAGTTATTATGGGAATCATTGTACGTGGAATGCCTGTTTGTACTGTGTGCGATAGTGACCCATGTGCTGAGCTCCTTTAGCTCTGCAACTATGTGGCAAACAGCATTTATTTCCTGTCTCAGTGATCTCACCTGCATCCTGCCTGCTAATCTGTGGCTGCTGGCGCTGTTCCAGCACTCCAGGGAGGAGGGAGTTCAATTCAGTAAAGATTCAAACAGCTGCTTTTTTGTTTTGTTCTGAGCATGGTTATTTTGGAATAGCTGTTTCTCCCTTCTCTTGATTTCAGTGGCTAGAGGGTGGCAGCTGACAGTATTCAGGCTTTATATTACTAACTTTTCTAAAAAATAGTGCCTCGTGAACCCTTATGAAATGTTTGGGCTTTGTATGTTTTTTTCCCTGCTTCCACCCACCCTGAAGAGAGGAAGGATTTCAGATTTGTCCATAGGTTGAGGTGTTTAATTTTGGAAGCTTTCCAGTTTCCTAATCTTTAATTTACACTACTTTTAACACGAAGAGAAATGATTTAAAGTAGAAAAATTCCAAGTACTTGTTTTATGTTTTGTTTCTCTGAAGTTCATGCAGCGTGATTCATCTTCATGGAAAGTTACAAGAAATGCTAATAGAAGAATGTGAGACACAAGTGGACTGCTTTTTTTTTCTGTAAAGCGTGAGCCGTCCAAGCCATGAGTATGCCAATTTCTAAGGTCTGCATAGAGGCCTTGGTCTAGTGTGATGCATCTAAAGCCTCTGATGGGCCTCTCTTTGCTGATACAGTTTCACTGAATGATATAATTGAACCCTTGGATTAATGTGTTTGATCCTCTCTTGATTTTTGTACTCTTAAGCTTCTGCAAGCTCAGAAGACCTTTCCTGTCAGCCATGAGACAATAATCTCTGCCTTGGTCCTTTCTTCTTGTAGAAGCTGGAATACTTGATACGAGGATGCCAGGGTGTTTGTGCCTTCCTTCAGGGAGCTATTAATAAAGTGGAATCTGGAAAATTACCAGAAAAGGGTGAGGTAAGCCTGTTCCTCACCTCTGATCAGAGGTGGACCTGAGACAGAAGAGTTCCTTTTTGTGGATAGCTGTAGAAAAGCTGTAGCTTTGAATTTGCAAGCTGTAGTAGCAGGGTATTCCCAGTACTAGTAGAAGCTAATCCAGATGAAGTGATAGCGGCTTCAGTGGGTCTGGAAGCTGATTGTCTGATTCCTCAGTGTCACCCAGGAGATCTCTCCAGCTGGGCTTGTTGCTGATGGGTGCTTGCTCCAGCACTGGGGTGCATTCTCAGCAGCTCCAGAGCTCTGTAGCTGGTGCAAACTTTGGTGTGCCAGGTGCAGAGCAGCTGCCTTTGGGCTGTGCCACATCAGGTCATCTTGAATGGCCTGGAATAAAATTAGGTGGCAGCTTAGTTCTGTGCTGTGGTTCCAACTCTGATGCCTCTAGAACACAAGTTTGGAAGTGGGCAAGAAGGGGAAGGGACAAAGACCAAGCCTATGTGGTCACAAACTTTCTGTTTCTCCTCTTGGGAAGCTGCTGTACCCCTGACATGGCAGGGAATTGCTGCCAGCTCTGCACTGAGGATTCAAATAGTAAATGGTGGAGGATATGGTAGTGGCCTTCCTGCACACATCTGTATATCCACAAACCCTTCATGTGCATCTTGTCACACGGCTTGGAACCATGCAGATCCAGGCTCTCAGAACAGTAGGAGCTAGGTGTGAGTGGGAAGTGAGGCTGGAAAGTTTATTTCTTCTGTGCCCAGCAATTGAGTGGAACAACAATGATGGGAATTGGGTCACAATTTTAGCCTGGTGGGGAAGGTATCAGGAACATAAGGAGCACTGTTTATCACTTTAGACTTGTAACCCTGGAGAGAAACAGCTGTGGGAACCAGCCTTATCCTAGGGTGGGCCCAGGTGAGATGTGGTTTGGGTGTGTTTTGGTTTAGGTGCTGGTTTTTGCCTGTAGGTTGCAGTAACTGCTTACCTCACTCTTGTGATCCCTCCAGGATGCAGCTGTGCTGCTGAGGAATTCAAGGCAGTTGATGAAGAACGTTCTTGAAGATGCAAGTTTGGTCAAGGTGCAGCAGGAGGGTGGAGTGCTCCTGGCCAGACTGGGGAAGGAGGAGTCTTGTGTCACCCTTACCCAAGACTACAGGTGAGCCCCCAGAGTGGGAGAAGAGGAGATGGAGATGAGCAAAAAGCAGGTGCTAGGCATCTCCCTGAGGTGCCCCATCATTGGTGTAGGCTAGAGAACAGCTTTGTGTAGCAAGGAGTTATGTTGAAAACAGCAAAGGTGAAAAATGTAATGAATTTTACTCTTATGCTGATTGCTTCTTTCCCAGTTCAAAAACTACTCCGGGTGGATTCACTTAGATTGTTCAACTTCCTTTTTCAAGCCAGATCAGACATCTTCTGTAGTGGAGAGAGAGCTGGATATTTTGGGTACATCCAAAAGACAAGCCTTAATTGATGATACCAGTGATGAATGTTTAGGTGCGGGCCATTATCGCTGTGTGATTTCCTAAGGCACTCATACAAGGGGATTTCCAAGGACCTTAGCTGGGAGGAATGCTTGCTGGCTGCAGCAGGCTCTGATCTCCTCACACATTGGTACAGTTTGCACAAACAAATATTCGCTGCCCGTTTGTGGGGTTGGTATGAGAAGCGGGGACTGAGGGAGCCCAGCTGTTTGACATCCCCAGGGCATTGCACAACTCCTGTTTGTGCTGTTAAAACACCTGAAGCCTATCAGCATGAGAAGGCCTCTGTGCTATGTGCTGTGCAAACAAGGTAGAAAGGCAGCCTTTGCACCCAGGAGCTTCCAGCCCAGTGTGAGATAAGCGCTGGCATGTGGGTGCAGATGAGGGCGCAGGGGGTGGCAGGGTGGTGTGGAATAGCTCTGTGCATCCACAGCCTTGCTCTGGTTAAACTCCCTGTTGCCATCACAAGCTGGGAGGTTTGAGGGGTGGGAATGAAGAGAAGATAACAAAATAGTTATGGAGTATCTCAACCAAGCACTGTGAAAAGAACATTTCTCTTTTAAAATTCAACAAGTGGATGACACTGCCAGTTGCTACCTGTCACTGGAAGAAGAGGATTGGCATTTTGGTGCAGAGAGGGGAGTGTGGGGGCAGGCTGTGTAACTGTTCCTGTTCCCTGCTTGCTGTGGTTCCTGTCAGGAGCTCTGGCAGATTATGCAGACACAGTTCTCTTGCTGCACTGGTGAAATAATCTTGATGCAATTTTGGATTGAATTAGTACAGTATAGTCTTTTCATTCTTGTGTGACATGAAAAGCAGAATAATACGGGGTTTTGTGCTTTGTTTTGTTTAGGGTTTTTTTTAATTATTTATTTTCTTTTAAGCAACGCACAGCAACTTTGGAGTCCTGGGAGAATGTGCATGAGTTTTATGTTTTGTTTTGGTTTTAAGCTAAGCCTGTGTTTTCGTGCAGGGAAATGATCAACTTTGAAACCTGATCTGACAGAGCCCCTAAGGATAATTTACTGCTTTGATTACTTTAGCAAGAGCAGGGGTGGGAGATACACACAGAATTCTTTGATTGTACAGTGCTTGAGTGCATGCTGAGGCTGTATAGCATGTTCTCTGCTTAATTCAGGTTATATTCGTTGCCTGCCAGTGTGAAAGGAGACTGTATGCCATGGCTCAAATGTATGTGGCTCTCTCCAACTTAAGGAGCATAAATGAATATAAGAAGAGAAAGGTATTCCCTTCTAGGCTGTGGAGTAGTTGCAGAAACTAAAATCCATCCAGTATTTTAATTTTCATCTAACTTACGGCAGAGGACTAAAGAAGTCCACTCTTCTTTGTTTCAGGATCCCTTCAAATGGGGAAGAAAGCTCTATCACTTGGCTAGAGAACTCTGTATAAGGCACTGTTGGTTTTGGGTCCTCCATGGCTTTGCACTTACTCCTTCTTTCCTATCTGATGTGCAGATATTAAAGGTTCTGAGCTCTGCTTAATACTGTAAAGATTGTGATTTTCAAAGGCTTTTGTAACAGATATGATCAAAACAGGGTAGGGACAAAATATTGCAATTGGCCAATTAAGCTAGCATGGAGTGGATGTTGATGTATGTAGGTCAAATATTTGATTTCTAACTGGTGATGTGTGAAAAGGGGACAGGACTGGCTTTGTATGGGCACTCAGCAGGGCTTGTGGTACCACTGCTCTGAACTTTGAATTGTAAAACCTTGATCAATGCTTAACAGCCTAGTTCCACACCCATTCTCCCAATACTTGAAATAAATTATTTACAAAAGCAAGTCAAGTAGCTTTACTTTTCTAAGCCACCTTTTTGGCTCTTTTGTCTATCACATGTCCCATTTTTGTAGGTTTTATTGTCTGTTGTGGTGCAAAAATTTGATAAAACAGACTGCCAGGACTTCTTAGTCATAAGTTGAGGCCAGTTGTGAACAGGTGACTGTTCGAATGTGCAGGAATTACGTATAAATAGAGAAGACAATTTTAAGAGCCGTTTTCTGGACTTTTGGCTCCACTTAATTAAAATATGCCAGCTGTAAGTGGAGAACTAAAGGTAAAATTGTGATTTTTTTTTTTTTTTTTTTTTTTAAGAATAAAGGTGACAAGCCCATCTGCACCTTCACCTTGGGATTAACCAAGCAAGGGATTGACTTGCTTTTCTTTTTAGGCGATACCATTTTCTGTCTCTCACAGCTGTCTTTCTTGCTAGTTTGTGGTTTCATGTGGAAAAAGAACACCAGGAGCTGGTAAGAATAGATATGGATGAACCCTTCTGAAAATGCCTGACCACGGGTTGGAGAAAAGTTAAAACAGGCAAGGAAGCAGGCATGTGCTCAGTGCAGTCAGATGTTATCTGCCAAATACCTTTCAAGAGCACACAGCAAACAAGACTTGATTTAGTCTTTCTTTAGTAATGAAGCTCTTCCCATGGGATTGGTTGTGGAACCTTCTCTGCTCGCTCTGCCCTCCTGGAGAGCAGAGATGCCCTTTGGAGTGTTTTGTGGCACAGAGCAGTGGGATCTCATTGCTGCTCAGGTGTGACCTGGGATTTGTCAGGCTTTGCTAAGACAGTGCCACAGGTTCTTTCCTGCACAAGTTGAACTCATCTCATCAAAGATGTGGGCATGCAGGAGGGACGTGTTGTGCCCCATCCATTTGTTTCTCTAACAGATGGTTTAAGAGCCTCTGGGAGTCTTTCCTGGATGGTCCCATCCTGAGATGCTGTAGTACCAGAAAGTGGCTTTGACCAGTAACTCTGCTCACACTGTGAGCTGACCAGGAATCTTCAAACTCCTTTCTCCACCGAGTACCACTGTAAAAGATAGCCTTGCCCATCCAGCTGCTTATGCACAAAAGGAAAGACAGACTTCTCCAAGCAGTCTGTCTGGAACTCTACCTTTTCCCAGCTTAGGAAGGAGGAGCTCAGTTACCAGAATACACATCCTGCAGGCAGCTCATTGCAGCGAGTTGGCTCAGGGGCTGTGGTGTGCTCAGCTGGTCCCTCTGAGAGCTCCCACCTCCAGCAAGACCAGGCTGAATTTGGCCTGGAGTTGGTGTGGGTGTGGCACTGATGAGCCAGTATCTTTGTGGCGCCTCTTTGAGTGCTGTAAAGATAGGGCTGGCCACCCAGAGGTGCAGGGGAACTGCTGGAGGCGGCATTGCCACTTGCTCACTGTTGATGGATTTAAAGCCAGCACTTTTGCCTTCACGCCATGCACTGCACTGGAGGTTCAGTGCTTCTCCAGGTCTGTTAGCTGAACCCTTAGAGGTTTTGCGGGCCCAGTCTTTCTGGAGATTGAAATGCAGAGCTGTTAGCGTAGCTGAAATTCCTCTTGGTAAGTGTGGCCAATTGGCAGAGACCTCCATCACTTCAATGCTGTTAATACTTATTTTTACACTTTCAAACAGGAAATTTTTAATAACCACAGTCTTGTTAATAAGGTATGTAGAGTTGATTAGAGGGTGTAGCTTTGGCTACTGGCTATTTAGTGTAGTGGTCAACTAACCTGTAGCTTGCAGGCAACTCACTGAGCCAGCTGTGAAAGGTGGACTAATGTATTGCTGCTTCTGTAGTGGATGTCAAAAAGTTAAGAGTTTACGATGGAAGTGTCAGAGAAGCTTCCAGAAGCCAGACAGCAGCAGTGGGAGCTCTTGCTGATGTGGGGCTGGGCAGCAAGGCCAGGATCCTTTTAACCTGGTCTTTAGCCAGGTGTTTTTCACTGTTGTTCTCATTATTGCTGCTATTCCAGCGTGGCCAAGAGTTGGAAATGTGTGCCTAGACAAAGTGCCCAGTGAATGCCTTTCGTCCTGCAGATGCGTTATGAGTCACAAGTAGAGTAAAGAAGGTATAACCATTTTATATTAATATATAGATGGTTTATACTGGTTTAACCAGAATGCACCTGCCTGGCTCTGCCACAAACCTGTGTTCTCACTGTGGCACGGGAGTGGGATTGTGTCATGCTCTGCATGGTGATGGGCAAGATAGTCCCAAGGCAAGAGGTGAGAGCTGAAAGGAGAAAAACCTCAGATGGTCAGGGAATGATCATGTTGAGCGCTTGGCTCTGTGCAACATGGAACCAGAAAAAGCATCATCTCTTCCCCCAGGCTCCTCATCTGAAAAGAATCTATGCTTGCAAGCTGTGAATAAGCAGCTTATAAATAGATGGAGGAGTGAATTCTCCTTTGTTTGCAGAAGGCAGTATAGTTAGTCTCTGTACTTTGAGGGTGGAGTGGCTAGAGCCAAGAGCTGGTTTTGTGAGCTCGCTATTTTTAGTGTGGCTTGATGATCTAGTTGGAAGCCCTGGGTGGGGACCTGAGCTGAGCAGAGGTAATGGACAGTACAGAGCAGACTTCCTGAGCAGCAGCTGCCAGGTTCCTGGTGCTGGACCTGGCTCAATTACAGTGACAAAGAGGGTGATCTTACAGCCAACAGCCCCCATAGTTCATGTTCTGCCTTCCACACACACTACTGAGACTCTGGGTCTACTTGAAGCTGTGCCCAGTTAACGATGCAGCGGGGTGTAGCTGTGTGGTGCTGCAGAGCTCATGTTTGTGGATCTCAGCAAGGCTCCTGCTCGTAGCAACTCCTGGGATGCTACAAGGCCTGCATGTGCCATTCTGCAAAGTGATGTATGAGCTCCCTTTGGTGGAAGTAAACCTGGATATTGTACAGGCTCTCAGCCCTCTGCCAAGGGACTGCACAGCACCATGTGAAGCTTGGGTACAGTCAGAGAGACTAAGCTGATCATCCAAAATGTAGAACAAGTTGGGAGCAAGGTTAGAGGGGAGATGGGTGTCTGGTGTATAAGTCCCAGTTTGGGCAGACTGAGATGGCTGGGCTTCTTGGTTTGTAAGGTACAGTGTGTGCACCATCAAACTGACAGCTGCTGCTATAGGCTGGTGGTCATAGCCAGGCAACTTATGCTGGGAAATCCTTCCTGGAGGCATTATTGTCTTCTGCCATCCCATTTCTGCATTAGAGATGTGTGTCTGCTGTGGCTCTGTGTGTTTGTACATGCTTCAGAAGGTCGTAATGCCTGTCCCTCTCACTGATGGCAGTTGAACTAGTGCCTGCACATCTTCCTGCCTCTTGGGGAGCTTTGGGAGTCTCTCATGCTACCACTTGCCACAGTGTGCACTCCTAACGTGGTCTGCGAGAAGCACCTTTCATTGCAGGGTGCTTTGCATGTTCCTCCTGTAGACCTAATCCTAAAACCTCCATCTTGGGACAGGAGGTAAACTCAGGGTACCTTTGAAGCCAGAAGAAAAAACGTGCTTGAATTCTGGCCTCAAAGGCTGCCTCGAGACGCCTCTGCGCTGTTGCTGGTGACACAGAAGGTGCTGACGAGCACCAAGCCTTTGGCCGAGCATGGGTGGCAGTGCTCTTCCCTGGCCTTATTTGTTTGTGTCAGGTGGAGGGAGGAGCACACGGCGACATTTCTACCCAAACACACGCTGTGCTGCTTGGTATTCATTTTGGTTACAGTCTAACCTGTTCCCTCCGTTTGCGTGGTGGTTTTAGCCTGGTAAAAAGCACTTACGCTCGCATTAAACAAATCTTGCTGCTCCGCACATAAAGGAGAGTGGAGCTGGGGCTGTTGTCATTCTGAGTGCATGAAGTGCTGTGAGGCGTCAATTGTGGCATTTGCAGAGAGCTAAAAGATTGCAGAGTTCTGTCTAGGTAAGTTTTCATTGTCCTCTTAGGCTTTTAATGAGATGATTTCCCCTTAGCTCCCTTTCTGTTTTTTATTTTCTGCTGTCTTATGTCCTAAATGTTCTTGGATTCAGTGAAAATTTACCCAGAAGACTTCAGTTTTGCTTGTTTTTGTTTGCAATGCTTGTCATGCCAACAGGGCATTAGGTAATTAATGACACACTGTGTTTTATCTGTTTAAAAATATTATGGAAAAAATTGCAAAAAGTTTCCAGTATAGGATGTTAGCTGAACTGCCTGACATTCCTGCCTCAGCCCAGGCTATCCCACAAGCACCATTTTTTATATAACTAGGTTGGGATAGATACTTCTCTTGCTGGGCTGGTTAGTAGCACAGCCCCTGCTATTGTATGGATCATAGCCTTGGAAGTGAGTAAAAGGAGGATGTATCAGTGAAATAGGGATGTGGCTTTAAATGACAGTGTGTATATATTTGAGCAGGGCATCTTGAAAGCCTGGTGGTCCCAGCTTCAGGAACACAGCTCTTAGACTGGTGGATTTGACCAGGATATGAAGTATAAACATAAGCAGGTTAATGTACATTAGACAAGGTTTGGAGGTAGAAATTGTTTACAGCTGGTAGAAAACCACATCTTGAGACTCAGTGTTCCCACAATGGTGTTTCCAAATCCTATCCAAGGCTCCACTGCTGAGAGAAATTTCCCCGTAAGCAGGCTACTTGTTGGTTTGGGATTTCTTACAGTGGTTTTTTTTTTCCAGTCAGTTTTATGGATCTTACTGGGATTTAAAATCAACCAGAGCCTGAACACAGTTTTATTGTAATTGAATGCAAGCCAGGCAGGAGAAAGAAACAAAGGTCACATCTTGGGACTGTGCTTGGACACTTGTTTAACTGTGTGCATTGATCCCTTGGCTTTTAAAGGGATTTCTGAGTGTATTTCTGCTAAAAATACACTTAAATGAACTGTGCTCCAGAAGAGAATTGTCTTGGCAGTTGTGGTCTCCAGTGCATTCTATTAATTGGATGGTTTGCTCCCAAGTCAGGTAACCTAGCGAGGAGAGATTCAGCCAGGTCTGTGGTCTCAGCTAGATCCACTGGTCCCATCCTGAATGGGAACAGGCATCCCACAGGCAACCCCAGATTTGGTGTTTGACCTCTGTGCCTTTGTAAAGACACTTCAGGGTTCTAAAAAATGTACCCAGTTCCTCAGGTGCTTCTATCGGGGAATTGAAACCACCATGGTTATTTGTGTGCTGCAGAGAATAATTAGTTTATTTAGCAGCTTCTGCTTTAGCCTCACCATGGCTAGTTGGAATTTTAACCTCAGCTGCATGTGATGCTCTCAGCTTGAAGAGCAGGACTGTGCATTTGAGGTTGACCTCCTTTTATGGGATCATTATAAATATGGCACTTACGTAGGTTGCTACCAAAATGCAGTAATGACCAAGAATGACATTTCTCTTCCTGCAAAACGTCCCTTAGGCACACAGGACTGTCCCTGCAGAGCTGGAAGGATTTCTTCTTGAAGCATTGCTCAGGATGTTTTAAGTGATTTGTAGCCAAGGTATCAGCACACATGATCTGGGTGATGTCCTTGGACATCCTTTGAACCATCCTTTAAACCTCCTAGTTCCCAGATCCTATTCATTTTCTGCTAAAACCTGTAGAGACATCTGCAAGGGAAGTTCAGCACCAGGAGTGGAAGACTAGATGAGGCTAATGTTGTAACATCTGACTGTGTTTCTTCTAAATTACACAACAATTAAGGATATCTCATTTTCCCAGAACAAGTTAGCTGCACTATACGTGCCTAAACCCCATCAAATACACTACCAAAATGTAGTATTTCCTTCCATCCATGAATTTTTGCCATTTTAAAATTGACAGAGGCTGGTCAGAGGATGAACTCTGATTTCAGCCCTTTTGTTAGATCTGTTGTTCTTGCTGTCTGTCAGAGCAGTTCTTCAAGGGACAGACAGGAAAGTGCAGAATAGTGATGGTTCTACTGCTCCCTTCCCTGTGCTCTCCTGTTTGCATCTTGCTGGCATCGGCAGGCATGGCTCAGGCAGCACCTGCTTTTGTGACTCTGCTGGATGCTTCTTCTGTGGCCATCTATTTTTTGAAAACAAAACCAGGTATTTTGCTTTGAAAACTAAAGTGTAACTCTCCAAGGCTGGCTTTTTTTGAAGAATGGATTCAGACAGAAATGGTCTTTCTAAATTATAGGTTTAAAATTACCCTACCATTATACAACAGCTTGGCACTTCTCCAGAAAACTGAAGATGTTTGGAACCTTTTCCACTGAAACGATAATTGCCCAATGAAAACAGGATTTGGGGAAACATAAACTGACATCAAGCTACTCCTTTTTGCTATAAATTATATTGACTCTGCACTGTTGCAAAATTGCTTTTGATGATTTGACCATGGAAGAATGTAGTGAAAGACTCTTATTACCACACTCCCATGTGCAGGGAAATTGCAATGCATCCACACAAATCTGAGCTTAGACGAGACTTTCCACTGACTTCAAACAAGTCTGCCTTTCGTGCTCAGAGTTGCACAGGCCACTATTAAAATATCTTTAAAGTCCTTAACAACCAGGTGTTTCCTTTGTGTGGCAGGATGGAAGTCACTTTTTCTTCTTCAACCAAATTTTCAATATTTGGTTTGTTTACTCCAAGCTGCCTTGAAGGCAATTAAGGACAGGAATTAAAAACTTCTGAGTCTGAAGCTGAAAAAGAAATAGATAGTTGTGTGAAGTATCATTTTCCACATAAAACTCCCTGTTGCAGGATATCGTGGAGTTTACTAGTGTACTGGAAATCATTTAGGAAGTTTTTAAGATCTGGATCAGCAAACAGGGGTGTGTGTGTGTGTAAATAGATAAACAGATGTACAGAGGTTTGGGAGAGCAGGCTTAATGCCCAGTGGATCCTGTCTGTGAGCGCTGAAGTGCCCAAGTGAATCGAAAAAACAAACTTTCCCATGGACTGTGAGTGATTTCTTTGTTTGGCTCAGTTTGCCTACCTACTTTATACTACAGCATGGAAAGGCTTATATTTTCCCTTGTGTAAGACAGTAAAAGATGGATGTTAGTGAGAGAGCCTGTCGGGCTGGTAAAAGTGAACTGTCAGGGGCTGACAGCATATGAATGGAGTTACCGTGGAGATGCAACTGAAGACCAACAACAAGACCTTGAGGTTTTAATGAATGCCTGCCAAGCGAGGCAGAACGTGTGAAAACAATGTGGCTGGTCCTTGAAACAAAGGGCTGAGGTGCTGGGATGCTGGAGGAACTCACAGAGGAGGAGGAATGGTGTAAGGCCACACCTGAAGTTGCTTGGGGGCTCTGAGCCCAGAGGAGCTGTTTGGAAACATTTTTTCTGTGCGTGTTGTTTGCAGTCACTCAGGAAACCACTGGCAGGACCATGAGAAGGGGCAGCCTTAAGAGTGTTGAATTGTAGCTGATAAGGGTATCAACAGCCTGCTGCAAGCATTCACAGAGAAAAGAATCACTTAAATGACAGGAGTAAGGGATTTTGGCTTATATAATCCCAAACAGCCCAGCTTACTGACAAGAGTTAATTTCCAGCCTTTTTCTGAACTGAATTGTCTGTCTAGTCCCTGCTTGTAGCATGAACTCCCAAATGCATGCTAGATTGACTCCAGGTAAGTTTGAGATGCCTGTGGATCGGTAAAGCAAAGGTCATCTGTGTGTGTGTGTTCAGTAACAGGATGTCACTTTTAGTACCATTGAATCAGCTGAGGTTGAGGGAAGATGACCGAGTGTGCATAGATGTGTAGATTCTGTGCATCTGTAGCTGCCGCATTCCTTGCTGAGATACATATTTTACGATTACATCCAGTGGGGCAAAGGGCTCAGTGCTCCCTTCTAAACTGGAGCTCCCTTCCACCTTATGCGAATGCACATAAAGGCTTGGCTGCATTGAGATCTTCAGAGGCAGGATAACTCCTTCTGGGGAAGCAATGTGTGGGGCCAGAAGTGCTGTTTGGGCTGGATTTTTCTGAGTCCTTTAGTTGGACACCAAGAAATTCACTCAAGCCCTTTCTCCTGAAATGGGTTCCTCAGGGCTTGCTGGGTGGGCCAGCAGCAATATTTATTGCTGCCGTTTTGAACCTGACTTTCCCAGGAGGGGTTTGCTGGTCATAAGGCCAACACTGGTCTCACATGTGCTCCAAGAGACTGGTCTTTCCCACAATGGCACAGTGAATTAGCCTCTTTACACAGTAACCTTGTGGTACTGTACTAATTTCTGATTTAAAAAATACTTGAAATGTGGTTTTTGTTGGCTTTTTTTTATAATCATTTCCTATTCCTCTACCTTGAGGGTGATTTTTTTTTTTTTCCTCATAATTGCAGTGTTATCTTCAGGAAAGCCTGTGTTTTGTGACTTTGGGGAATGTGCTGTCTGCTCTGTGAGAATCTGTAGTATTTGTTAGGCCTTGCAGCCCAGATTGCTAGTGACTCCTGTTGACGAAAACTACTCAGACTTGTGACAGTAGGGGGGTTGTTTCCCATCAGGTATGGGAAGGGGCCGAGTGGGACTCCCTGGCTCCTGTCCCCTAATCAGATCACAGTCTGTGCTAGGTCAGGCAACTCTAGAGCTGGAATCCTTGTCTCAGGTCCCTGTGCCATCAGGTTGCCATCTGATGATACTATGTTAAGTGGTGAAGCCATGTATGCTCGCTTTGTCACTGGCTTGGGTGGACATGAGGACTCCTATTACAGAAAGGTCTAGCAGGTCAATCTGGCTTGCTGATGAGTGCCATCAGAGAAGTAGTACCAACACCAAAGTGATTTCCATGGAAGCTCAGGGAAGGATTGGAATAGTACTTTGCCTCATGAGGTGATAATTGCAAATGTTTGCATATAGCAGCATAGAATGCCTAAAGTCATAGGTGCTTGATAGTCTGTGCCAGCGGGAAGAAGAGCGTTTGCTGTATCCGTGTGTTTTCCTGAGTGGATGAGAGCATTCATGCCAGCAGGGAATTCAGCCCTGTGGGAGTAAGGCTGAAGGGTGTCTGCCTGTCTGGCCATCAGTATGCTGGAGGCTTACTCAGAAAATGGGACCTGACAGATACGCTCTGCTGCACAAAACCGAACAGCATTAATGGTGTTGCCAAATTTAACTTGCAGCCATGGTCCGAACTGTTTCTCATTAGCTGTCCCAGCTGTGTCACTGCTGCTGACAGGAACTGGCCTCCACAACCTGCTCTGTAAACACTTTCCAGAGCTCAGCTTGGACAATGATTATGACTGCTGCTGTGAGTCTCCTGGGTTGGATCTGGGTCGGTCCGTAGGAAAGGATTACAGAACAGAAGGCTCCTATCATCACGGTTTGTTTACGGCGGTTTTGGGAAATGCCGGAGCGGCGGTACAGCTTGGATCTTTCCATTGAAGCCTGCAGATTCTCTGTAGAGAACCTGTCTGCTCTGCACTGCAGTAGCACTGATCTTAGTCCAGAAACTATTCGGGTATTTTTGGCTGCACTTTGGAGAAATTCATTCAGTCTAATGGCATTTCAAAGAGGAAAAACAAAAGTATCTAAGAGCCTGAGGTTTGAGAAGTTGGCTGTTGCACACTGGGTGGAATTCTGAATGGAAAAACAGTGTGGCTTTCTGCTATGCAGAGCTAGTTGTCCAGACCTGTGGCGCTACCTCGTGTCAATTAAATACTATGTAAAAACTACAGGATGGCTGCTACTAAATGTTTGTATTCAGTTGCATTTCATAGGTTCAAGATTGCCTGTAACCCCAGACGGAAATAAACATGTATGCTGAATTATTTTGAATTATATTCCATTAGCAATATTAGCTACCTATTTTGCAAGTGCTTTAGATAATTTTAATAATATGATAAAAAAAGCCATGCTCTAATAAGTCAGAAGGTTGTAAGACAATGAAATGAAAATTGGTTTCGAGTGAGTACAGGAGATGACCAGGCAGCTGAACATGCCAGTGTAGAGCATAGCTGAAGGAGGTTGTAGTGTTTTCTTGTAGCTGTCTCTCGAGCCCATAATTGTAGGAGGGGAAAACTAGAAGTAAAAGAAATATAAGAAGAATAAGCTTGAATGCTTTTCTGTCTTCTGGATCCCAACTGTAATTCACCCAAGCCTGTGCTGGAGAGGTGTTGCACACATCTAAAAGGAGCTTGCTAATATTCATCATCTTACCAAGACCCTGGCTGCAGCATCTGAAGGCACTGGGCTCTGTCCTGAACCCCTCCATGCTTGCCTGTGTGCTGTGGGCAGGCTGGCAGGGGAGAGAGCCTCCTGGTGTTGCCTGCTGGGCTTTGGTCAGCACAGATGCCTGTGGAAGATAGATAGTTCAGTCTATGAATCTCTTCAGCACAACACTGTAAAATCTGATTTCTCCTGGCACTGAGCTGCTGTACACTTAGCATGTTTGTTTGGCTGGTGGAAAGCCTGCAAGTGAGTGGGGCATCAGGCACTTAATATTGTTGTTGTCACTCAGGAGAGATCTGCTTACTAGTGGTGGCTTATTTACTTAATTAAGTTCAAATGGTGGTTTTAGATGCTGAAACTGCTTGACCCTGTGTTCTGTGAAAATGCACTGATGCAACAATCTATGTTTATGAAAAAGCTGAAAGTGTGAGAAATACGGTAAATTTTGCAAGGAGCCGGCTGGGAGGAGATGCTCTTGTCTTTCCTGCCAGGTTATCTGCATTGGGGTGAATCATGGTAATGTGCAGGGAGCAGCAGTGTTCTCTTCTGTTCTCCATATGAAGATGGCCAGTGAGGGTCCCACGGGGAGGATGACTGGAGCGCTGTTGTGTTTGCATGAAGTGCTGGGGGAAGGACCTGATGCAAAACCCTTGACCAGACCTGTGTGCCCTTGCAGAGATGCCCTCGATGCTGCCAGCGTGCTTTATAATCAAGTTGATGAGGGCGTTCACCGACTGGTGATGCTGTCAAACAAGCGCATCCAGGAACTGGAGCTGGTGATGGAGTTCGAGAAAGTGGAAGAGTGTTTTAAGGAGGTAAGGCCTGCCTGTCAGTTCCAGTGACTGCTGCCCTCTGACTGTGTGTTCCCCTGCAGGTACTGGGCCTGTTGATCTGTTGTGTGAAGGTGTACAGTGATGCTTGATCCTTTAAAAGAACAACTGAACATAAGAATTTGAGATAGACTTTCAGAAGTGCTGAGAATTAAGCCATTTATTTCCCTGGTATCTCTTGATGCCAGGTGAAAGTCTCCTGGCTTCTCTCTAGGTGTGGATTAGTCAAACCCCATAAATATCTGTGAAGTGGCTCATAGGTAAGCAATACACTTGGAGGGTGAGTGTCTTTTTTGGCTCTCTCAGCAAGATTGTTGGTGAGGCATTCTTCATACTTCACCTTGAGAAGCAGCAGAGCGATGACAAGCTGATAATAAGTCTGCATGTCCCCTCTGGGTTATAGCTCCTGGGTTTGCTGACATCCTGTTGCTGAATATCCCTGCCCCACACTGGCTGCCCATCCCTGTTGTGTACTCTGTTGTTTAGACTCCTGTGCTGTTCTCAGGTCCCTGATATCTGATAAGTCCAGGCGCACTCCTTCCCCTCTGGGTGCAGCACCAGGCAGACTCGGTTTGCCTTTGGGTGCAGCCCTCTATACAGGCTCCAGGCAGGGAATGGCCTCTTGTCCTTAGCCCAAGAGCCGTGCTCAACCTCCCACCCCCTGCACTTCTGTGGGACCTTCAGCTTCCCTTCGTTTGGTGCTCCTTGAAACTCTTGACAGCCATGGGATAACTGAAGCAAACAGGCACTGGCTTTCAGAAGAACTTTGATAACCTGTAGCCATGTTGATAGAGGACCTCAAAAAGTCATAAAGCAGCTCAGGTCTGAGCATCCTTCAAGAGCTGATCAGTCCTTTCAGTGTTGCAGATCCCAGATGTTCCATGTTGCAGATCCCTAAACCTGAGCTCAACCTTGAGATTATGGAGTCGCATGGTCTCCTGTGCTGTAACTCAACAACAATGAGAAGTTTTATGTGTCCTTAAAAATCAGCATTAGTGTCAGTTTCACCATTGCTCTTCTGGGATTCTGGGCTCCTCTCCTCTAGTGGGAACTGGATTTGCAAAGGAGGCTATAGCCTACCTAGTGTTTTCGCAGGCCAAGGTGGATCTGGGAGTTTTAATGACTTCCCATTTGGAGGTAGACACTCGGGCGCCATGCAGGATGTGTTCAGGACGAGAAGTGTGTTGCAAGAACCTGGTAGAGACTCTCTTAAACACACAGGTTCCTAATACCAAACAAAAATGGAAAAAGGCACAAAAGCAAGCACTGCAACCTGTCCCTGCTTTAAGTTGAACTTAATTTTTTTGTTGAGTTGAGTAACACTGACTGCTCCCGGCTTACTTTGCTTGTAGATCCCCAGTGATGGCAGCAGCTGCTCCGGCTGTTAAGCCTGCCTGGGAGCACTAGGCAGCAGCAGTGTGCTCTCTGCAGTACTGAGAACCCACCCCCATCTCTTCCTCTTGCCAGTGGGCTTGTTCCTTAACCTTCTTACAGTCCACAAAACTAGGAGTTTGTCCTTGACTATAGGGTTGCATTGGGATATGGATTCAGATGATACAGGAAAACCGGATGCGTGGGTGTTAGGAAGCACTTAAGTCTGTCCCTTCCCCCAGGTGCACCTATGCCTGGAGCATTGCAGACAAGTTTACCAGCCTGTTTTTAAAACCTACTGGTGATGGAGATGCTGTGTTATCCTGCCTGGCCTCCTATGACTGCTTTGCTTTTAGGATGCTCTTGTTAGTCAGTCCTCTACCCCTCTTTGAGGATATGGGCTGATAACTGCAGCAGTGGCCAGGCTCCACTGAGGAACATGCAGTTGCTGCTGAGCTTTGTGGAGAGCTGCCTTCAGAAAACCAGTAGCTGAGAGTCCCAGAGAACCATGAAACGTTGCAGGTGGGGAGAATCCATCAGTACATTCACACTGTCATGGTTCATGTCCTGCCAGTCAGAAAAGGGAAGTGATGTAGGAAATCTGGCAGCAAGGAGATTTGATCCCAGTTTGGGGTAACAATAATAGGAATGTCAGGCCAGTCTGCAGTCTGCAGAGCTTGCTTTAGACCATGGCTCACCCAAAACAGAGCCCAGGCAGCCACTTGCCCTGTTTATGCCTAAGGCTAGTGAGCAATAGCAGAGCTTTTCAATTACTCTGTAACCTGAAGTGGAAAAACTCTTAGCAGGAGGCTCAGAGTGAAATGCCAGAGTGGGGGAGAGAAGTCTACACACATTCTTTCCAGTAATGAGATGACCAGCATTATGAGAGCAGTTCCTTGCTCTTTCCACATAAAGGCCTATGTTGGTGAGTAGCACAGGGTGACTAATAAGCAGGGCTTATCCCTTTTCTCCTAGGTCAGCAGTTGGATTGAGAATGTTGGCAGAAAACGGCTAAAGGAAACTGTCAGCCTGGATGATTCTTTGGAGATGCTGCTTCAAGCACAAAAGCAGTTCAAGGAGTTTGATCTTGTTGCCAGTGTAAGTGTTGTTGGATTGGAAAAATGTATTCTCCAGTGTCTGAGTTGGTAGCATGTGTGTCTTGTATGTGCTCAACCAAACACATGATGCTTAGAGGGTTCATCACCAAAGCATGTCATTCCTTCTCACTACATAGCATCCCTGCTCTCCTTTTGCAGACAAAGCCACCAGCTCAACACTTAGTAGATGGCATTTACCAGTCTTGGGAAAAATTACTACTGGGATGAAAGATGGGGTTTTTTGTTCCTTCTTTGATGTGATTGTAACACTGCCTTTTTTTGATCCTAATTGAGTCATGGTCTTGCTGTGTAGGTCTTTACAAAGTGCTGTGTGAGGAGTGTAAATCGTAAGAGATCAGGCTCTAGAATTCTTCTGCAAACAAAGACACCCCTGATCATGTGATTTGAACCTTAAAAACCGGTCTAATTAGCCCTAGCTGTTAATGGCCTTGAAGACTACTTACTGTTGATTCCAGGTCTCTGTCCTCATAAGCAATTCCTTTGTGTTTTCAGGAATATTGCAAAAGGGGACAGGAAGCATTAAAGAAGATGAATCAATGGGAAGACTTTTCCTTTGTGGATGTGCATTCTTACACGGTAAAGCTGCAGACCTACGGAGATCAGCTGGAGGAGTTCTGCACCCAGCTGGATGAAACCAGGCACCGAGTCTGTGAAACAGTCAGGCTGTATGAATTCTTTGACAAGGTAAGCCAAGGCATCTGCTACACAGAGGAAGGTGTAAAAAGTCTGCTCGGCCTCAGTCCAGTGGTAGATTGTTTATGAAAGGTGTGAAATGTTGTATTTGCTCCATCAGGTAGCTGGGTCTATAACCTGCAGCAGTCCCCTGATGCTCATGTGTCTGCAGTGATTTTTTTCAAGTCAGTATGTGGGAGAAGGGGTGGGTGTGTCTTCCAGAAAATGTCCACATGTGTTAAGCACAGAGGTTTTCTGCTCTCTCTGGAGCTTTGTAACCCCTTTCATGGCCACAGTGGACAGAAGGATTATGGCAGTGCTGGCTCTGATGACAAGGGCCAAGAGATGGGCTGCTTGTGTCCGGTCTTGGCCACCATACCAGGGTAGGCTGCCTGCATTTTCCTGCTATATCCTTAGACACTGGCAAATTTAGCCTGTTGAACCATCAGGAGTAGCATCCTGCTCTTCAGTCCTAAATACAGTCAAACTCCTCCCATGTGGAGGCCTGCATGAGGAAAGGGAGCACCAGAATGGAGGGCTGGGAAGTGTGGCTGAGGGAACAAGGGATTCCTGGGTCATCACAGGGATCTGGGAAGCAGGAGGAGAGGATGTGTGTGGTGACTGTTCTGAGTGCCTGACCTTCTCACCTGTTTGGTTTAGTGCAAATGCACCCATTTAGCAGATCTGCAGTTGGATTTGTTATTCTTTAATTTCTAAAGTTGCAGATGAATAAGCAGTAGGATTTTCTAAGTGCTTTTTAAAATACAGCTTTGGCAAGAACAGAAGGCCAGGGAGCCTGTGCTCCATTTATTCCACACTTGTACAAACATTGGGTATTGAAGTTCTCAAATTCCAGAAAGAATAGACACTAAAAGTTAAGCTGTACCAGATGTAGGTGCCACTTTGTTACTGTCTCTGAGCTGCCTTGGCAGCCAGAAGTGCTTAGGGGCGGAGGGAGGAAATTCAGCTGAACATGAAAACATGGAAAAGCATCCTGTGCGAGGCAGAAAAGTGGAGAAGGCAGCTCAGAACACTGCTGTCAGGGCAGTGAGAATTGAGTTTGGTGATGCTCTGCAGGTCTGCTCTGGCTCATCTCTGCAGTTTGCTGTGCAGGTGGGGGACGCTCTTACTGTGGAAATGCGTAATTTTTTTTTCACCCCAGTGGAGAGGGAAGTGCCTCCTGTGCCATAGGGAGAATGGCAAGAACCTGTGCTCTGCTACCTCACTGAACAGAGATGTTTAGGGGCTGCTCTGGTACCTGAACACCCCTTGCCATCATGGGGGATCCTGGGAAGGATCCCGGGAAGGGTTTTCTCATGTTTCTTTTGATAAATTGAGGCACACAAAAGCACCAAGCCTTGCTTGGCATATTGACAGTTCTGCAGCCAAGCCAAACATTGGTCATATGTGAACCCTTCCAGCCAGAGCTGGAAGTCTCTGGAGCATGAATGTGGACTGTAGCACATGGTCACAGAGCCATACAATGGTTTGAGCTTGAAGGGATTTTAAAGGAATCATCCTGTTCCAGCTTCCCTGCTACAGGCAGGGATGCCACCCACTAGACCAGGTTGCTACAAGCCCCCGTCCTGGCCTTGAACACTTACAGGGATGGGGCAACCACAGCTTCTCTGGACAACCTGTGCCGGGGTCTCCCCACCCTCACAGGGAAGAATTTCTTCCTAATATCCAATCTAACCCTGCCCTCTGTCAGTTTGAAGCCATTCCCTCTTGTCCTGTCACTCCAAGCCCTTGTCCAAAGTCCCTCTCCAGCTCTCTTGGAGCCCCTTCAGGTTCTGCAAGGTGTTCTAAGGTCTCCCCAAAGCTTCCAGGCTGCTCCATGCATGGAAATTACATTGTGGTGGTAGCTCTTGGGCTGCCAGGATAGTTGGACATGAGTCTATAGCAGTCTGTTCCTCCACAGCTTCAAAGCCTTTTTAGAGCCTGGTTTATTTCTAGGGACATGAATGCTACATAGACCCCAGCAGTGGCCCATTAATTTTTTTCAGGGCATTGCAGCTTCTTTTTGGTGGATGAAAACTGCAGGATGCAGTCCTTGGCAGCAACAGCAGCCCTCTTGGTTGTGCCTTTCATGCTGCACGGCCCCAGTGAAAGCAAAATGAGAGTGGCACAGTGTGTTTGCACACTGCTTTGGTGTGGAGGAGAGGCAGCTGGCTCAGGGAGGGAGGAGGATTTTGATCTCACTGGTTTCAGTAGAGCTATAAACAAATCTGGTGGTGTAAATATACCATGTGTGTATTGTGAACCAGTGGCCAACCGAAACCAGGAGTGTAGGGGGATACATCCTGCAGCTGTAGGATCAGTGCAGAAATTGCTGCATAGCATGAAAGTTCTTTCAGTGCCTGTGAGTTTCATCTTGGTTTCCAGAATGCTTTCTGCCTTCCCAAAGCAAAGTCGGTAGCATGGTCTGGGAGGTGGGGAATAAGCAGAAGATTTTATCTAAACTGATTTCACTCTCTTCTGATACTGAGCTGCCTTTGACCTTCCTGCAGTGATCTTGTCAGTGCCTGCCTAACTCCCTTCTCTCTTCCCTAATATCTGAGGGGATATCAACAGCCGGAGTCTACAATAAGTGCAGTGTCCTTGATTTTCCTTCTCGTAAAGAGCCTGCAGAGTGCCAAACCCCAGGAATTGGGGAAGAAGCCCAAAGATGCGTAAGCAATGTACACTATGGTAATGAGCTGGCAAGCTCAGATCTCCAAACATCCCAGTATGCGCCAGGGGAGTGGAACGCCCACCACGGGGATCGTGGTGTTCATCCCTCATGTACCTCGCTGCCTGCTGGGAATGGGAGGCTCCATGGTGCTGGCCCTTCTGCATGTGGTGGGCAAGTGTTTTGTAGGGTGCTGCCCTGTGGCTGTTGGACAGGCCGTGGCACAGGACAGCATAACCCCATATGCCCCATCAAGATGCTGTACTGAGTTTTTTCACTGCTTGGCAGTTCCTGAAGGCCTGTCAGAGCTCCCTGCAATGAGGCAGACTGAGCTGGGCCAGACCACATGGAGCTTGCACATGGGCTGGCAGGGTTCCCTCCCCAAAGCCATGACTGGTGCCAAGCTGGATGTTTCCATTTGTCCCCGCTTCCTTTGCGGCAGGAGCCCTTGGTGCCTGACAGGGGGTGGATGAGGGCTGGGCTGAGGCAGGAGGAGCATGAGGGAAGCTGCCTTCCCCACCTCTGACTGTGGGCTGGAGGATTGTTTTTCAGTACCACAAAGTCAATGTGGGCATATTCAGGGACCTGCCATCTCCCTGTGGCTTCAAGCCTGGTCTGGCCCCTGTCCCTTGTTTACTCAGTTCCAAGACTGTGTTGGGATCTGGCACCATACAGTGCCTTGGGGAAAAACTGGGAAGCTGAACAAGCAAGGGTATGTATGATGTACCAACGGCACTGATGTCTGTTTGGTCTGGGGTTCCTGCAAGGACAGTCCCCAGTATCCTTTTCTCTTCCTCTCTGTCCTGGCTTCACAATAACACTGCCATAGGTACACCCTCAAGACCAGGAGGAGCTGCAGCAAGTCTTCCTCTCCTTGTTTATCTCATTAGCCTTCATATCTTTTCTTTCCTCAAGCTCTCTTTGGGTGATTTCCCAGAACACTCTTATATCCCATGCTCTTGACTTTACAATAAGTGAAGTGCAGGTTACCTGGACTGCAGGTTTGAAGTGGCCCGTGTGAGAGCTGTGTGCTGTCAGGACTGAGCACCTTACTTGCAGTAGCATGTCCAGTGAGCCAGAGCACACAGCACAGTCTCTGCCAGGGATGGGATGACAGCCAGTCCTGCTGAAGGTTGGGAGTGAAGGTGCCTGATCCTTGCTGGCACAGCTCAGTCTGGAAGAAAGCACTGACCCAACCAGAACGGGCAGCGTCCCATCACAGGCTCAGCACCTGCATACCCTGTGGCTGTGTAGTGATGTGGTGCCCAGAGCTGAACTGCCTGTATCATTACAGGAGGGCCTGAGGCAGCTCCGGGGGCTTTTTCCTGCTGCTCAGGATGTTGTGCAAGATGGTGCCTCACTGGTGCTCAGGGAAAGTACGGTCATTGCCCTGCCATAGCTTGTGAGTCTCTTGCAGCTTGAGCCCTTGCCTTCTGTTTGCTTTCTGAGGAAAGCTGTTTAGCTTCATTTCCCACTGCTCAGGATTGGTGGAGCAAGGCAGGTTGAGAAATGGTAGGGTTTCCCATAGTGGGATTTCTTGGGGCTCTGTTCCACAAGCCATTCCTTCAGTGGTGTACTTGGTCTGCCACCCTTGGATCTTTTCCCTCGAAGGACCCCTGACCATCAGCCTCTGCTGATTCTTGTTCCTCAGTTGTCTGTCTTTTCTCTGCTGCACACAAGGAGCTGCTGCTTTGAGCTCTGCTTGGAGTGGGCAGAATATTGCCCGATCCCTCTCCATCTGTGTTTTCATCTCCAGGAATGGGTTACCTGTGCTCAAGGGTGGAGCTACCCCCACAGTGGGTTCTCCTCTGCTCTCCTCCTCAGCCACTTTGTTCTTTGTGGCTTAGAAAACAAAGCCTTTGGCAAGTGAAGGAGGTGCCTGCCCTTCCTGGGGGAGGGCCAGCTGGCCTGCATTTGATTATGGCAGTGCCTCCTCATCCCTCCCCATTGTCCTTGCTGCTGTAGGAATGCCAGCCTTTTTGCGCTCCATCCCGTGAGCAAGTGTTGCTGCTCTGGGGCCCAGAGAGGGGCTGAGGCCCTTCTTCCCATCGCTCTCGCCTCTCTGCACATCTCCATGCACCTTTCCCTCCGAGTCACATTCACCCCATCCCGGCTCCGGCAGCAGACGGACACAGCAAACCCTCTTGTAAGTACCAAGTGTGCGGTGCCCCGGCTGACGTGTGAGCTGTATTGATATTGTTTGGAAACAATGTAGAGAAGGCTTTTCACTCGGTTGCTTGTGCGTGTCTGTGTGCATCCAGCATGAATCAGAGTGCTTTGTGTGTGGCTTTTGTGCGCTCAGACAGAACCCCGTGGGCTGTGGGCATCTTTGCGTGGTCCCTCTGAATTCCAGGGTTGCGCTGTCTGTGGTAGAGCAGTGCCTGTCCCTCTTTCTCTTTATTAGAAGTTATTGCATGACCATTTCAGTGGGCATAATTTGCCTGCAGCCAGAAGTTGCTGTGGGGGCTGCGTGCTGCAGGCTGCCTGGATGTATGTGCGGGGCAGGTGGTACCTCTCAGCCTCCAGGACTTCTGTCAGATGCTGTGGGCAGCACAGGAGGGGGCTGCTCTCCTGGACTGCTCCAAGGTTTGCTGGGTTCCTGCCTCCCGGGTGACTGAGACCTGCTGGCACAGCACTCCCAGCTTCCAGAGATGGATTTGATCTTAGATTTGACAGCAGAAATCCAGAGTATGCTAAATAAGCTGCCTTCCACAAATGTTATCTCTGACTTCTCACCAAAAGTTTCAGAACAGAGACCTGCTGTTACCTTGTTTTCTGCTGGTTTTAATTTGTGATTATGTACCAGATACAGTTTTGCAGATGATAGTTTTGAGGGAAAAAAGTCCCTTCCAGGTCATAAATTATTGGTGTTTCTTTTTGCTTAGCCTTGGAGGAAAAAAGGAGGGTTGTGAATGCTGATCTGTGGGAAGCTGGAAAGGATCCTGGTGTCTGCAACCTAGAAGTGTGATTTTTCTGTAGCAGGCTGTTTGGCACAGTTTGAGAAGTAATTTTGCTGAAAGGGTGCTATGATTCTCTGCTCTGGGAATGTGCTTGGAGAAGTGCAGAGTAGAACTTAGCACCAAAGTGGAAAAAAAGGCATTTGATGTGTCCTGACTGTAGCGTAATTACTGTAAACAGAGACATAGGTCCGTGTGCCATGATGCTGCCAGCAGTTCTGCATAGGTCAGAACATGGTTTTGCCCCCCAGGACCTTGGAGCAAATGAGATTTTGCTGTGGTTTGTAATAAAGTCCCTGGGACTTAACATGCACTATTCTCTCTCCAGCGCTGTGCAGAGATTGGCTTTGCTTCTGGGGATGGTCTGCACAACATGCCCAAATAACAGTTTTCATCTGGTTACTGGTGCAAGTTCTCAGGATGATGAAAGGAGATCCAAAAGGCACAGGAGAGGAATATTTACTGTGCTGTTTTAGGGGAAGCCACTGTTGTCTGGCTTCAGCATTGTCTGACAGCAGCTGTCTCATCTCTCTTTCTCTCTCCTTCCTCAGTTATGCCTGTAAAGTCGTGCCCCTAGACAGACATCTAGTCTGATTTGTTCTCCTATTTCAGGGGTGTCCGTTTTCATGCACAGCCTGAAGCAGTTGGGGGAATGAGCCTCGAGGTTGGAAAATCGATCCTCTGGCAGAGTTCATGCAAGGTTAATGCGTGAAATCTCTCCCTTCTCCTTCCTGCCAGTTTTTTGATGGAGAAATCTTCTCACAAGGTTAAAAAGCCTCTCGTGTTTACTTTCCTATCAAAGTGTATTCATGCATTAGAAAGTTTCTACTTTGCCTTGGAGATAGCCCTCTTGCACAAACAAGTGCTAAACACTTAAATCTGATCTGCTACAGATCAGATTTTTCTGTCTTGCAAAATTGGTGATTTGGAAACTGTTCTGTCTTATGAATTCTCCAGTAAATCACTGCTAGCTCTACTGGTGCTTGAGTTATTTTCTCCCATGTTTCACCAATAACTGTATTGTCAAATGGGCAGCACAGCAGTGCCTGTAGCCCTGGCAAGCTCTGTGGCAGGAGGTAAAAGCTAAATAGTAGTTAGCACCAGCACTCAGTGCTCCTTTCTGGTTGCACAACATAGGTGTGAGACTCATTTGTCCCTCAGTGTTATAGAGCAGCAGCAGTGAATTAATTAGGTTTTTGTCATGTGCTAAGTCCAAGCACAATTTGCAGTTGAAGGTGAGAGGTTCTTGGGTTAAGACACTTTTGAGCACCTGTCCCAGCAGCTCAGGAAATGCTTTAGTGCGTAATGAGGTCTGTGATGTGTTTGTGACATGTGCAGAGGGGCAAAGCCTTGATCTGTCTGGGGTCCTTCTCCCTCCTACTGTGCTGGCCAAATTCTCCCAGTCGGTGGAGGGCATAGCAGGAAGAAGAGGCTGAGGGA
The DNA here is from genome assembly GCA_013397115.1 of Edolisoma coerulescens. NCBI lineage: Eukaryota > Metazoa > Chordata > Aves > Passeriformes > Campephagidae > Edolisoma > Edolisoma coerulescens. The sequence continues at coordinate 96,270 of VWZW01006719.1, read as the reverse complement.
GCCAGCCAGTGTGTAGCATATGTTGGGATGTAGGGTATTTGCCCCTCATGTGCCTTCCCTTATCCAAGGAGTGCCAGCATGTTCTGTGTTCTGCCACTGGATGTGTGCAGGGGGCAATGCCTGACATGCTGAAACCGCCTTCAGCCTTGATTGTCAGAGCATCTCTGTGTAAAAATTCCTCAGTGTCCTTGGCTGCCTTGAGCATAAATTGACAGTTGTCTGAAAGACTTGGGCCCCTGTCAGGTGGGTTCAAATCTCCTGCAGGATCATGACACTGGGAGCCAGTCAGTCATGGCAGGGAAACAGCATTTCCTCCTTAACAGCAGGTTTAGGGATTTCCCAGCTCACATCGCAGCTGAGGTGCGAGGGGAATGTGTTGTGCTTGAGGTATGAGATCTGATGCCAGCAGAGATCTCCCTTCAGCTGGGCCCAGCCTTGTGCATGTCTGCAGTGTTGAGTTTGGTTGCTTTTTTCCCCTCTGATCATGGGATAGAAGCTGCACAAGGTGACAGATTTTCTGAATTTTTGTGTGCTGGCATCCATCTGGGTGCTTGGATCCTCCTGGAGACTGGAATTCCCTTTAGTCATGGGAGTTAAATAGATCTGTTCAAGCAATCTGGTCATGAAGCTCCCCTCAGTGTACAGATGGAACTGAAGCTCACAATGGCTCAATCTGCATATCAAAGCCCTGGACATATGGACAGGGTTCTCCCAAGCACCCCCTGCCTCTGACAAGGCTCCTCTGGCTGCTCTGCAGGGCCTTGCACCCTCCAACTACATCTTGGTGTGCTCTTAAACCAGGGAGCTGTTTCCAGCGTTGTCAGTTCCCCTGGAGAAGGGAGACCCAGCAGACGTGCTGGGTGTCTGGATCCAGTTTCATCTCCACATCTCCCGGGGCACAAGCACCCACAGTGCAGTGCAGAGAGATCCCAACACATCGTGTGGTAGTTAAGCAGAGTTTGGCTCAGCTTGTCACAAGGGAAAGGATGTGAATTGAAGACTACAGAGAAAGCACCCGTGTTTCCCCATGCAGGCCCAAGGGCGTACTGGAGGTTTTGCAATCCCCAGCACGGAGCACTGAGCACAGAGAACCTCATTAAAAGGGAGCCGGTACAGGGCAGAGGGGAGACGCTCACCACAGTCCAGTCTGTCCACACTCGCCCGTGGGGTGCTATTACAGTGGGGTATTTGTACAGCGTGGTGATGGGACTGTCGGGACAGATGTAAAAGCAAAGCATGCAAAAAACCTCTGGAGGTGACATTAGGCTCTGAATAGGGTAATTTGTTGCTGTTGTGCAAGTTGCCAGCTCCAGCTTTGGTGACTCACACATCTTGGTGTTGCTTGATCATGCACTTGGCTGGTAACATGAGGCTCTTGGCTCATGGGTGCACAAAGCTGCTGAAAAAATGGGCAGTGCCTCAGTTGTGAAGAGGCTGGTTTGTAGCAAAGGCAAACATTGAAGTTTCTGATTTTACTGGGAGCAAACTTGGTCTCTGGTCCTCTGGACTTGGGAGCTTTTAAATGTTGAGAAAATCCATAGACAGAAAAATAAGGAGAGAATAATCAGTGCAGAATCTACCCAAAGCTGCAGTCATGAGAGACTGTGGAGCTTTGAGGAAGGCAAATCTGCCACTTGCTGCCTAGCTACCTAGGGAGTAATTTTATACATACATACACATGCAAATATACACATGCATGTCGTATATACATTCGTGTTTGTCTGTACGTAGATATATGGTGAAACTGGCACAGGCTGCTCTTGTGGAATCTCTGAGTTGCTCTGAAGCAGGGGTTATTGTAGCTGCTTGTGATTCATCAGGTGAGTCACCCTGTTTCTAATGGACACCCCTAGGAGCTGCCTGGCAGTGGCAGCAGTTAGAGAAAAGAAGGGCAAGCACGCGTCCTGCACGACAGCTCCAGCACAACGAGCCACATTTGCCCTTTGGGTCCTCGTGCTGTCGTCAAGAGAGCAGAAATCATGTGCAATCTTATTTTAGCCAATTATATTCTCCTGTAATTAGGCTCTCCTGGACTTGTCATGCTTGGCTGCCTGGAGGGCAAATGAAGGGATTTTTGAGCTCTGTTCAAGAGTGCTGCTGCAAAAGGATGTCCAAGCACGTTGCTCTAATGAGCAGCCTTTGATGGTACATGGACTGTGGCATGCCCAGACCAACCCTGACAGGTGCTGCTTCCCTGACCCCTTTTTCTTCTTTCCTGCCCAGCTGTGGGTATCTGCTCGTTCTCCTTTCTTATGCTTAAATCCAAGGAGTGTGTAGTTTGTGCTCGTCTCTCATCCTTTGCCCTCCCACAGTGTTTGTACAGCAGCTGGCACTTGGTAACTGGCAGAAATGCAAATACAGGATTTAAAGTTTATTTTTCTTAGCAGCTAGTTTTAGGCAAAATGATGATTTCAGTGGTCTGTTCTCCCATGGAGGAGGGGAGGCTCTGTGAGCTGCACAGCAACTCAGAAATGGTTTAGCTCTTCATTTCAAGAGCATGAGTCCTTTTCTTAGTCTTTAAAGCTGAGCTTTTACCAGCTATATCCCATGTAGGACAGAGTTTTGATTAGTTTGGTTTGTGCTGCTAATGAATCGCAGGCAGGGCTGCAGATGCAGTTTGGAAATGTTGAGTGCTACAGAGGGGTAAGAGAGTAACAGCGATCCTCTGCAAAGAGAAGGGATTACTTCTAACTTGGTGGCTTTGCTGAAATGCTTGTGCTCTGAAATTACATGGTTTCTTGTGTCCAAGTGTAGCTGCCTGCTCATGGAGCCACAGATCTTGGTAGAAGTGAGCAGGGGCTTTGGCTCTTAGAGATGTAGAAAAAACATCACAACGTCTAGGAGGGATCAGTGTTTCCTCCATAGCTCTTATATGTTGGGTAGCGGTTTACTTTGCATTTTGCTTGAATTTGGGGTCAGTTGGGATGTTTTCTCTCCCTGTTTTTTGCACTGTGAAAGGGTATCTGGCTTGTGCCCAGTCAGGGTGTTCTCTGCACACTTTAGTAGCTCTTGTGTGAAGTGTGGCCCCTTCCCCCTCTGCCTTGTCTCTCGTTACCAGGGCCCCCCAGTCTGGTATTTAGGCTAGCAGCGTTTGCTTGTGAATAACCAGAGCTCAGATGATGCACTGAAGCAGTGGCCCTGCCTCAGTCTGGCCGTAGGGGATGATGTACAGCACAGAGCTGGGCACAGCCAGGGTATGGAGTCCCTCTGGACAGACGGGAAGGTAGGATGAAGTCTGTTTTTAAATACACATAGACTTGCTAAGGGAACATCTGCAGGTCCTGAAGTCTTGCTCTTTCTCTGCTCCTTTCTTCATGTTAGTATTACCAATACTGTTAGTATTGGTAGGTGGGAGCCTGAGGAAAGCCTAAAGCAGATCCAAGTGAGTGGTGAGCCGATTGCTTTCTGCTGAAGCTGCTTGGTCTCTGAGTTACAGAAACAGGCTTGTCACGATGTGCCAGCTGATGGTTCTTGTGGTAAGTAAGGTTTTAGCCTGGGCAATTTTGCTTTCAATATATTTTGATGTAAAATGGCTTTTTAATCGTGGTCCTTCTGAACTGTCATATAAACTGTCGTATAAAGCAGTCTCCAGCCATCGGTCCCTGCTAACTGTGTGCATACAGCAGCTTGTGACAAGGGACACACCAGTATTGTGAGCAGGAATCACTTCTCAAAGCAGCCTAAAGCCATGTTGGACTTTAGAGGGCGTAAGCCCAAATGAGCATCTGTAATGATGGTAGCATTCTCTTGCAAGAGAGCTGCATTTACTTTGGAATGGTGTTCTGGTTAGTCCCTGTCACTCTTTACTCATGTGCAGGGAGTGCTGCAAACAGTGTCTGACCTCTGCAGGGTTCAGTACCAAGGCCGTGGGTGGCCGGCAGAGCAGGGCAGCTGCAGGACTCAGTGCCTGTGTGACACCCTGCATAGCTGTTGGGAAGTGCTTTGTTTAGTTCACAGCGGTACCTGTGATGCTTTTAACTTTTCTGGCTGCACCAGTTTTATCTCCTTTGCTGCAAGCTAACCTCATTTTGCTCCTAAAGCTCACAGCTGAAGTTAAGGGCACTTAAAATGAGCACAGCAGTGGTGAGAGAAGGTCTGGTTAAATGGGGGGCTGTGCAGTTGTTTCTTACCAGAGACCTACAGTCACTTGTGCCTCACTGAGAAACAGCAGAGTGGAACACAGCCTGGATGTAGGAGCTGCATCAGGCTGGATCAGGGCTTGATTATGTTAGTTTCTCTTTTGCTATCCTTGGCAGTGTTCCCAGCTCTTATGCTACTTCCTCGTCTCTGAACTGTAGAGAACAAGGGAGATGGGGGCTTGCAGTCCTGGGACATCCCCACAGAAGAGTGAGAAGCTTGGTCTGTCTTGTTGCTGTGCTTCAGTCAGATACCCACAAGCACAATTCCATCCCTCCCTGTATTGCTGCTCCCACCAGGACCAGTCTTGACTTTTCATCACCCCTGTCTCAGTTGCCCTGTGCAGTCACTTGAGATTCTGAAGGAAACCTTCTCACAGCAGAGTTAGTCACCCACCCAAGTGCATTTTTCTTCTGCAGAAAGTTGATCTGCCTACCTCTGCCTCTTCAGACATTCAGTTTCCTATTTGTCAAGAAAAATATAGTTACAGTCATCATCTCCCCACAGGAGGGATGAAAGAGGTTTGGACGAAGGCAGGCCCCCTGGAATTGCCCTTTCTGGCATATGTCTGAGATGCACATTGTCTGCTCCCTGTTTTGGCTACCCAGAAGGTGTCTTAGAGGTCACTTAATCTTGAGTATGCAAGGAATCTGATAGGTTTGTGATAGGTTTGGGTTGGAGAGGTACAGTTTCTGAGTGGTGGCTCAGGTGAGGATCCAGGACTCCTGGAAGGCTTTCACTGCTGGCAGTATGCCCTGAGCCAGGGCTGAGCAACTTCTCTGGGTTTGTGTTTGCAGATGGTACTTGAGTGGTGCCAAACCTGACAGACTCCAGGAGCTCCTGTCCGCCATGTGCTGCAAGCCTTGTCCATGGTGAAATGATCAGGGACCAGCAGAGGATGATGGGCTTGAGGGTTGCATCATAATCCAGTGAAGTCCTTGGTTTTTCCTTACAGCATGGCAGGTCCCTGAGAGCCCAAGCCTCTCCTGGGCAGCCTGGCAGGACCAACCTGTTGCTGATGCCTGTTGCAGGATAGGTCAGTCCTGCGTACGCAGGAAGCATGTTTGTCTTTAATCCTGTAATTGAGAGTTTCATTAACGACTTGCCCGTAAAGATCAAAAGCTGAGGTACAGGCTCCTTCCTGCCTGGTTCCAGACATGGCTGGGAAGATTTCAGCTTCCTTGCACATAGGTGCCTTCTTTTATCTGAGCAGCTCTTGCAGCTCTGCAGGGAAGCTGTAGGGCTGCCTGCTCCCCAAAAGCCCCTCATCCAGAGGGCCATATCCTGGCTTGGCTGAGTCTTGTTTGCAACCTTCCTGGGGGGGACAGATGACAGCAACACCCCTGCCTGCATGAGGATGGGGGCACACTTGGTCCCTGGACAGGACTGCCATTTATGTGCAAAAAGGGGCAGTTGAAGCGGATGATGTGACTGCAGAAAGCCTTGGTGGTCACTTAGCATGTTACCAAGCAAGCTGCAGGGTGTGGAGGGCTGCTCCATTGTGCAGGGAACAAAGCTGAGCTGTTGCTGGCCTGCACAGGCACTGGGGATGGAAGGAAATGCTGTTGGAATTGAGAGTCATTTCTGCTCAGCCCTGCCTGTCCTGCCAAGAACAGACAGAGACCACATGAAGATGAGAGGTGGTGGGGCTGCTGCCCTGTGTGGTTTGCAGCCCGATGCCTCCTCACAAGTAATTTGATGCAGATCTGCAGAGTTTCCAAGAAATAAAAGAAGTCTCTTTTCTCTCTCTCTCCCATCTGTGTGTGGAAGTGAGTACCCCAGCCTTAGATAAGGCCTTCACAGGGCATCTGCCTTCCTGACTGGTTACTGTGAAGTCCAGGCAGGGCTGCTGGCTGTCTCTCTCCTGAGAGCACATTGCTTTCAGCACCCTGTTTGACAGCCCGAGTGCCTTTTGAGCTCAGCTTTTCCCATCACTGAGCAAAAGGCAGCCAGCATGCAGCCTTCAGTGAGGATCACCCATTGACCTCCACAGCCAGAGGGGTGAGATGTGCACTTTCTTAGCCCAGACGGATGGCCAAGCCTTGCTCTGGGCAGAGCTGGAAGGGGCTGGCGTTGGTTTGCGTACAGCTGGAGGGGGCAGCTCAAAACCCCGCAGCAGAATAGGCCATCTGTCACTGCTGTGCAGATCTGCTGGGCTCCACTGCACTCAGTGATTCACCTCGCCTTGAAATGCTCCCATCTCCAGGGAACAGAAGAACCTCTGCATCACGGATAAATGTGGATTCTCACCAGAATCTGACATGTCCTCTGCCTCTGCACACTCCTCCTGGCCCCCAGCAGTGGGCAAGTCTAGAGCATAAAGCCTAGATCAAGAGAGAGGCAGGTCAGGGGCCTGTTGCTGCTCTAGGCAGGGCGATGGGAGGAAAGGGGGCTGCTGCTCTTTTGATTGTCCCGTGCTGCAGTTGTGTGGGGCTGAGAAGCGTTTTCCCTGAGCAGCCGCTGGTGTTTCTGAAGCAGCTCCTTGCTCCGCATGAGTAATGGGGCTGGCTGCACGCACGCCACGCAGCTGCAGCTCAAAAGAGAATGCGGACGGCTGTGGGAGCTCCTGTGGAATCTGTCCCTAGAGTGACTCTGCTCAGGCTGCAGGCTGTGCTGGCATTCAGCTCTCCTACAAACAGCAGCACTTGGCTGTCATAGCCTTCCCCAGCTAGGGACTGAACGTCACGAGAATGAAGTACCTTCTGCCCTGCCTGTCTCTGTCACCAACAGAGAGAGAGCCTGGCGCCTGATCTCCTTGACCACCATGTCCCTGAGGGGGATGCAATGTCTGCATAAAGCTTGGGTAGATTTTCTTGGTGTGTAAAGCTGCATTAAAGGTAAATTATTTAAGCTCTCTGAGTGAAGGTTGCTACAGTGAGGCTGCTCAGGAAATGGAAAATGGAAAAGCCGGTCACTTTGTTCCTGGCACTAAGCATGAGTGTTGCTTCTCTACAGGCCCTGACAGGTCAAGTGCTAGAGATGGTCTGGCTCGCCTCAGGGCAGTCAGTGGTATTTCTGCACATCCGCTGATGTTGGGCAGTTGGCAGAAGATGCCAGGCAGCCCTGTCCTGGGTGTTTTCTCCACCTTTGCATCTGATTTCAACAAATAACCCTGTGTATTCACTGATGAGCAGAAAAGTTCCCTGGTCAGGCCTATGGCAGCTGGTCACATCTTATTTACTCTATCATTAAATCTTACCATCTCTGCTTTATAGAAAAAATGGTGGCTTACGAGCCTAAGTCAGGTGTTTGCCTTTCTTCTGCTTTTGATCGATGACAGACGGGTCTTGGTGCTGAGCCCCATTTCTTCCATGATGATAAGGCACTCAGCTCGTCCCTTGTATTTGTGTCATTAGACTACATTTTGTCCCACTTATCTTGGTTGACTGATGCAGCAGAACTGTTTTAGCAAGGCCAGCATATGCACCACTGCTAGAGTTAAGCCCCATGAAGCTGCTTCCAGCATTCCTGGAGTATTAGAAATAAACTGCTGAGCTCAGTATTTGACTAACCAGCACAAGCATGTAGTGCAGTGGCAAGCAGAGCCAGGCAGGCAGAACACAGCACACCACGCAAGCTGCCAGCAGGCACAGAAAATGCACAGGCTGCACAGTCTCAGATTCCTTCTTGCTGCAAGGGTGGGTCAGAGCATTTGAGGTGATCCACAGAGCCCGGCTGTGGTGAAGGTGCAGGTTTCTGTGTGCTGTCAGCTCCAGGAAAACAGTGTAGAGAGCAGCAGTCCCATTGCCTGCAGCTTACTGGTGTCCCCTTGACCTTGTCCTGCATGACAGTGATGAAAGTGGCTGGGCAAAGGAGGAGGGAGAGTTCCAGGTTTTATACTGAGCAGGGCCACACTGAGGTGTGAATTCCTACAGTCTTAGCAGCAGCTTTCCCTGGGCTCCCCTACCCAGAGAGGACAAACGTGCCCAGCAGTGTGGGTGCCAGCTCACAGGGACCTGGCGGGGAGGTGGGGCTGTGGCAGAGCAGCCAGCACAGCTGAAGCCCTTTGCATAAGGGCTGTTTGTTTTGCTGAATTGTTAAGCCCCATTCACAATAGCAG
>VWZW01006719.1:65746-87996 GCA_013397115.1 Edolisoma coerulescens | reverse complement strand
TTCAGGCACCGAATTAGGGTTATTCTTCACAGAGTCAGTCCCTCTGACTGGCTGTTGCTTTTTCTTGCTCTGCAGGCATACGAGTGGGCCTTGGAAGGGATGCGACACCTCGCCTGTATCAGCATGGAGGACTGCAGCTCTGCCGAGCACTGCGCAGATGTGATCAAGTGCCTGGAGAGTTACAAGGGGCAGCATCCGGACATCAGCACTGCCCGATTCCATGAGATGAAGGAGCTGGCCTGTGAGCTGAAGAGTGACAAGGGGCTCAAGCAGTGGAAATTTGCATGGTCTAAATGCCAGGAGACCAAGCAGGTTTTTGAAAAGAAACTCGAAGCAGCCTTGAGAACAAGGAAGTCTCTGCTGTCAGACCGCAACCTAGCTGTCGGGGAGCAGCCCCAGGCTGGCAGTGAGACTGGCACTCTGTCCCACCGGAGGAACTCTGAGGGGGCCACCTCCAGGTCCCACTGGGACAGGACTCACGGCACATCCCACGGCTACAACAGAACCAACAGCTCTCCAGAGTGGACTAAGGAGAAAGCTCCCTCGCTCTCCCTGAGCTGCCCTGGTGATGTCAATGCTGGGGAAGAATTTGCCTCCCAAGCTGCTCTCAGCCCTGGTCCTCACTCAAGCAGAATTTCTTTTGCCATCAGGGCCTGTAAGTCTCCAACACTGCCTGAAGAAAAGCCAAACCTGGAGAGCATATTAGAAGCCCCAGAGGTGAAGCAGCCTTCTGTATCCGCTCCAGTCCCTGGGAAGCTGCCTCCCAGGAAGGTGCTCCGGAAGGCCCAAAGCTTTGACCTGCCTTGTGGTGAGAGCCTGTGGTCAAGCTGCCAGAGGAGCGAGCCGGCCAGATACGGCAACACCGGTGTGTTCATTAAGGGGCTGGAGGTGAGCAGCACTGAGCTGGTGGACAGGACGTTCGCGCTGCGGCAGCCAGCTGTGAGCAGCTGGGCTGCAGACTGCCTGCTGGAGGGACAGAGGGGCTGCCTCTCCGGGTCAGAAGCCAAGAGCTGGGGCAGGTAAGTGGCAGTGATGTTTGCTCCATTTCTCAGGGTGGTGAAAAGGCAGCCAGGAGAGATTAGAGGAGCTCTGTAGTGCTGGTCGCTTTGGCACTGGTTACAGGGCAGATAGATGGAGATGTAGCTCCAGCTTCCCTGCATATGTGTGTGTGGTGCTGAGCAAGCCCACAGGGATGTCCCCACATAATCTGGCACCTTCCTTGGTGGGGAGACAGAGAAAGGGGACTTGTGGCTCTTCCCTCACAGTGTGATTCCTCTAAGAGGGGAAAGTTCAGTTCCCAGACAGGAGTCTCTGAACGTTGCTAGCATTGGAAGATGGGGGATTGCAGAAACAGTATTCAGGGACCTAACAGAGCCGGGGTACAGGTGCCGTGGGAGAGTAGAAGCACAAGGCATCGTCCCCCACGCTTTTGGGAGTGCTGTACCCAGACTAGTAGGGAGGCACTTCCAGCACCTTGTGACAGCAGCTTCACAGGTAAGAGGGTATTTGTATTTGTGCTCTGGGGCTGAAATCTCTGGGTGTCCAACAGCTGGCATTTGTGCTGTTTTCCTTCTTTGTCCTTGAGAATCTCAACTTTGTTGTCATACTACAATGTGTGCCTAGGCTTTGGAGAGCCCAGGGATATGAGCTGTTCTTGACAAGGGGTCTCCAGGCAGGTCTTTCAGTTGCTCTCACTGGAAAAGATTAAAATAAAAGTGAAAAATTAATGGCAGAGATGAGAAAAGAGTGCTGGATGCTGGGGGACCACCATTACTACTCAAGTGAAATGGCTGGGGACAGTGAAATCTTCTGGAAGGGGGCTCTGATATCCTAGGGACACCCAGAAAAGCTCACAGCAGGGAACGTGCACCAGCAGCTAGTGGGCTGACCACTTTGCTTCTCAAGGGAGCGATGCAGCAGGCCTCCCATGTCCATGGCTGCTGAGGCAGTCCCGCTGCTCTGTTCTCTGAACAGCCAGAGGAGTTGACTTGAGGGAAAGCTGAAAGGCAGGGAAGGCAAGGACACATTGGAATAGTTATGTTTGGTGCTACACTGCCTCACAGTGGAAACCTTGAGTACCTAAGAGGCATCTTTTGGGATGTGTTTGAGAAACCCGTGCTAGGAACTGCTGTTCACTGATGAAGTGTTAGGACACTTCAGTTTTACTCTCTCACTTTTTCTAGGACAAGCCCAACAGCACCTAGGTCTAGAGCTGTTGTTCTCCCAGGGTTAGCACTGCTTCCCACAGTCTCCAGTCATCAGGCTGACTCCTCACAGAAGTTACTGTGACTTCTGCTGTCACTGTTGTTTCAGGAGAGCAGCCGTCTGCAGAACAGCCCATTGTGTCCAGAGCAGGGGCTGGGTGAGCCCAGGGGTGTGTGTCTTGCTGAGTTTGGGTCAGAATCACAGCCAGCCTTGGGCGCACTCTTCCTGAGTGATTCCTTAGAATCACAGAATATCCCGAGTTGGAAGGGAGACCCAAAAGGACAATTGATCAACTTATGACTCTGCATTGGACTACCCCAAGAATCACACCCTGTGCTTGAGAGTTTTGTCGAAATGCTTCTTGAGCTCTGACACGCCTGGTGCCATGACTGCTTCTCTGGGGACCCTGTTCCAGTGCCTAACCACCCTCTCTCTGGGTAAAGAACCTTTTCCTAATAGCCTCAGCCTAAACTTCCCCTGACACAGCTTCATGCTGTTCCCTTGAGTCCTGTCAGTGCTCAGGTTCAGAGCTATCATGGACAGTTGTGTATCTGAACTTGGACTGTGCTAAGGGACGATCTCATTTCCATGTTGGGTGTCGGAGAGCACTTCTTTAGGGGTAGTCCAGTGCTTTGCAGGCACTCTGGCTGCTGTAGCCCAGCTGCAGCCTGGGTCCTTCAAGGCTGAGTGTTTCCTGTTGCAGCAAACTGCGGCACATCATCGATGAGATGGTAACCACGGAGCGGGAGTACGTGCGGTCACTTTGCTACATCATCGACAGCTACTTCCCTGAGATGGAGCGCCTCGACCTCCCCCAGGACCTGCGTGGGAAGCGCAGCGTCATTTTTGGAAACCTGGAGAAACTCTATGACTTCCACAGCCAATACTTCCTGCGAGAGCTTGAGAGCTGCTGCAACCACCCACTGAGGGTCAGCCACTGCTTCCTGCGACACGTAAGGCATCAGCACCTTGCCCCCGGGGTGGGCTCTTCCAGACATGAGCTTGGTTTCTGTGCCTTGCCTGTTGTGCTTTGCTACTGAGAGACACTGCCAGGGAAACAAAATGTCTGCTCCTTAAAGCCCATCTGCTTCTCCAGGGACATCCTTTACCTGTTTTCTGTCTCTGGTGTCAGTGGGAATGACTTCAGTGAGCAGAGAGGTACAGACCAGCTCTGAGTGAAAGGGCTGCTGGGCAGAAGCCCAGGGACGTAGATCTTAAGGTCAGCTGCCCCATGCATGTTTGCTGCTACCTGGTGTGAACAGTACCAGGTGACTGTAGGGGTATGGAAGGGGCTAGGGTAGCAGGACAATGAATCAAAAAGTCCTAGCTACTCTAGGAGTAGGAAGACAAGAACATTCCCTCGCTCTTAATGAGCTTGAAGCAGAGTTATTCCTGATATCAGAGGAGGCTCTGGTGCAGCCTGGGAGAGGCAGAAGTACTAGAGTAGCCTACCAGGGTCATGGCTGTCACCGTGTCCTGGGTGCACGGGTCTCACACAAGGATGGATCTCTTCTGCAGAAAGACCAGTTTGGAATGTATGCACTGTATAGCAAGAACAAGCCGAAGTCAGACTCGCTGCTGGCCAGCCATGGGAATACCTTCTTCAAGGTAAGTTCCACTGCTTGCATCAGGATTGCTCAGTGTGTTTGGTCACTGATCTGTTTAAGCAAAGCCAATTTTCCTGCCTAAGGCAGGCTCAGTGCTGCCTCTGCTTCCCTGGCACAGCTCTCTGCACAGCTGTATGGAAGGGACAGGGCAGAGGTGCAGCAAGGGCTTGGGAAAGGAACCCAGCACATAGAAGCATTGGTCCTGTGGCCCTGCATTTCCCCAAGAGTACTCATTTTCCCCGAGTACCCCAGTCAAGAGAGGTGTCAGTGCTTGCCTGGGGGCCCAGGGTGCTCCTTGGGGAAGCTGCTGCCTTCACTCTGCTGCATTTCTCAGTTCAAGCAGGTGCAGCTGGGGGATAAGATGGACCTGGCCTCCTACCTGCTGAAACCCATCCAGCGGATGAGCAAATACGCCCTACTCCTGAAGGACCTGATCAAGGAGTGCAGCGAGGCACAAGAGCAGGAGCTGGGCTATCTCCGTGCAGCTGAGGAGATGGTGAAGTTTCAGCTCCGGCATGGAAATGACCTGCTGGCCATGGATGCCATCCGTGACTGTGACGTACGTTCCAGTGTCTTCCCCTGCCCAGGGGAACAGAGCCACACTTATTCCCCTTCTCTAGACTTGGGGTCTTTGGATTGTACGGTGAGCCTCCCCTCAGGTCCCCCCAGTGATCACAGTGCTGTCTGCCAGTGCAGCAAAGCAGTACTACTGAGGCAGGGTGCAAGGGATCAGTGGGGCCTGGAGGTCTCCTTGATTTCCTAGGATGGAGAGCCTGGGTGCTGCTACCTTAGCTGGGTGAGCTGCTTGTCATAAACATGCTCCCAGATGCTTACCAGTGGTGGGAGGTAGCCTGGCAGCCCTTGCAGATGGCATCCTGCAGGCTGCTTTGGACCTTTCATCTCTTGAGCTGGTGAAAAGAGGATCAGGCAGATTGCAAGAATTCAAATTGATGCCGATGCCAGGGGTAGGGCAAAATCATCTAGGTGGGACTCGGAGAGGCATGCAAAGTGCAGCACTGGAGAAGGAGAGACCTCAGAGCTCAGGGTGGAGTAGGATCAGTCTGGGTCAGGAAGAACTGAGGAGCTGGCCTTCTAACCCAGATGTGCTCCTGGCAGTGGATGGAACTCATTTCCTCCCCGAGAGAAAGCTCTGGCTGGTGCCTGCAGTTGCCACCCCAGAGGTTTGTCACAGATCTGCACAGGGTGACAGAAGAGGGTCATCTGTGGGTTACACCTAGGAGAAGGTACAGCTCTCCCCTGAGCTTGGAGCCAGTTGTTTCAGCCTGATGTGGTCTCTAGCAATGCCATGCAGCCCAACTTCTTCAGGAGCCCTCTTCAGATGTCAGGTAGCTGCCGCTTCTTCACCACCTGGGCTACAGCCATATGGGACCCTGTTCTCCAAGTCCAGGTCTAGGGCTGTGTGGGTCATACCGGTGGAGTCTTAAGAGGGTGTCCTCTGTGTCCAGGTAAACCTGAAGGAGCAGGGGCAGCTGGTGCGGCAGGATGAGTTCACCATCTGGCTGGGCCGCAGGAAGTGCCAGCGACACGTCTTCCTCTTTGAGGACCTCATCCTCTTCAGCAAGCCCAAGAGGATCGAGGGTGGCTTTGATGTGTATATCTACAAGCGCTCCTTCAAGGTAAGGGCAGCCCTGCAGCGGCCTCTTGTGTGGGAGGTGTCCATGGCTGGTTTCCCCATGGCACGTGCCTCTGAAATGGGAAGCAGGAGCACCTTCTGCAGGAGAGCTGCTCCCACCACTTCTAAGCCTCCTCCAAACTATGCAGTGAAGCCAGAAGGGAATACTTCACACATTAATGCCTAGGCCCTCTGTGTGCTGTGAGATGTGGGGCCAGCATTTTCTGAGGGTCAGGGAATGTGGGGGAAATGTGATGTGTACGTGGCAGGGAAGTGGTGCTAATTCTGGCTGAAGCACTGGGAATTGCCTGAGCTGTCTGTGCTCAGCTGTGTCCAGGACATACCTGCTCCTGTCTAGACCCTCAGGCTCCTTCCTGTTAGGTCTGCCAAGCTGGAGATAGCTCTAGCACAAGATTCAAACAGTTTACTCCTTCTGCTCCTGATGCAGTCTGGTTGATGCTTTGCTTTTCCTACTCCTCACAGACTGCAGACATTGGTCTGACGGAGAACTCTGGAGACAGCGGCCTGCGCTTTGAGATCTGGTTCCGAAGGCGGAAGTCCAGCGACACCTACATCCTCCAGGCCAGCTCAGCTGAGACTAAGCAGGCCTGGACCCGCGACATTGCCAAGATCCTGTGGCAGCAGGCAGCCCGCAATAAAGGTGTGATTCCTTCCTGGAATTCCTTCTGTGCCGCAAAAGGTGCGGGAGCCCTGTTCAGCTCATGCTGTCCTGAGTAGGTTTGGATCCTGTTACCAGGCAGCTCTTGCAGTAAGCAGCTGTGTGCCAGCATGCAGCCTCAGGAGCATGTGCTGGGCTTGGCTGGGCATGTCCCTTCCCTGCCCCTCATCCCCAGGGAACTCGACTGGTCCAAGCTCCGTATGACTGGAGACACCCACCTGTTCTCCATGAGAGAAACAGGAGATCTGCGCTCAGGGTTCACTGTCCTGCGAGCATGGGCTGTGCCCCTGAAAGACTTGCTGGTCTCCCTGTGATCTAGGCCACTACTGGAGCTCACTACTGAATCATGCTGGCCAAGTCCCTCCTGTCCCCTGCAGGCTTCCCGCTTGGCAGGACTCTAGTAGGTGGCATGGCACTGAGCTACTTGGCCAGAGCAGGGCATGATTGCTTGTTCCTGGAGGCTCCACAGCGCTGGGGAGGGGAGCAAGGGAAGAGCAGATCTAATCTCAGCAGTTCAGAAACAGCCCCGCCCAGGAGTGCTCTAACCTGCGGCTGAATAATGCCTGTGGGGGAGGGTTGGGTCCGGTCAACCTCACAACGTGGCTGTGGGTCTCTTCCTCTCCAGAAATCCGTATGCAGGAGATGGTCTCCATGGGTGTGGGTAACAAGCCATTCCTGGATATCAAACCCAGTGAGGCAGCTATCAATGACCGTGCTATCGATTACATCATGAAAGGCAGAGGTAGGTACCAGCTGTGCCTTCCTCCTTGCTCCATGTGAGTGGGGCAGAACTGGGTCTCAGGGGTCTTTCTGTATGTTTTCTGGCAGGTGCCAGGACCAGAGCATCAATTGCAGTGTCTCTGTTTGACCATTCCAACCCCTTCAAGAGGACACAGACGCAGCTCTCCACCAGTAGCACCCCCACTGCCTACACCCCTTCCTCCTCCTCCTCCCTCCTGGGGCCCCTCAACCTCCACATGTACCTGGACCAGACTCTGCTGCCAGGAGTCCTGGCCCCCAGACGCCCCTTTGACATCGGCACTTGCATCGAGGAAGACGAGCTGGAGCACGAGACCAGCAGCCAGCCCTCACTGAGTACGTATGGCCCCGCTGTTCTGCAGCACCTGGGATATGTGGGCTCATTCCTGCACCTCGTTCTGTGCTGTGTGGTCAGACCAGGCTCTCTGGGGTCTCAGCAGTCCCTGTCTCCTACCCAGACCAGGGCATGAGGACCCTGCTCTTCATGCCAGCTCTGTCTCAGCTTCCATGGGGAGAGTTGGCTCAAATGCAGGGGTTAAAAAGTACCTGCTGAGCTGCAGCCATACCGATGGCAGGGTTGGTGCTGTGTTGATTTGTTGTCTGTGGCCTTAAAGAGGCCCAGACAGGAGTGTGGCTGCTCTGTGGGCTTGTGTGGCCAGTGCCTTTGCAGACAGGTGCATTATCAAGTGTATGTGGCACGGGTTAAATGCAGCCCAAAGTCATGGTTATCAGAGTGACCTTCCTCTCTTTCCCCAGCAACAGAGAGCTCGGAGTCATCGCACTGCATGTCAGCCACTGGCTCCAGTGGCTCTGACAGTGGCTGTGTCTCCAACGTCCCACAAGAAAGCTTCTGTGAAGACATGGGCTCGCCCCCCTACGTGCCTGTGGGCCCACAACACAGCTCTGCCATGGAGGGCAGACCCAGGTTCACAAACAGCCAGTACATTTCTGCAGTAAGTGCAAGCAGCCAAAACACTCTCTTCACTTTGCCTGTTCCTGCAACTGCCTCCCCAGTTCAAGCCACTGCCTCTCACAGGGGTACCGAAGATGCTGCTTTTGGGCTCGGGGTCACTGTGGGGAAGTGACATTTCCTCTTGCAGAGACTCGCCCCCTCTGGGGTGGGTGAGAGCCCCTCTGGTGCAGGAGCCACTCCTGCGGTGGCCAAGATCCCTGAGGAGATGAGCTGGAAAGGACCTGCAGTGCTGGAGGCTGCACAAGGAGGGGATGCTGCACAAACAGGAGCTGTACTGCTGCCAGAGGCTGGGGTACATATATAACCTCCTGGAATGGCTGGACCTCTGCTGCAGATGCAGCCAAGCTCCTTTCCTGGGAGGTTTGGGCCTTTTTTGGGGAGTGACGAGATGGAGGAGTGGGAGCCTGTTTCTCTGAGATGTCAGTGTGTTCCTGAGAGTTCTCAGCTGCTTCCCTGCCCCCTAGATTGTGTCCTGATGCTATTGTCCTCTAACCCTGTACTAATGCTGGCTTCTCTCTTCTGCAGAAAGCAGGCCAGGTCACCATAACTCCCTCAAGAATAGTGTGAGCCCCTCGGCCCCGCCTCAGGAAGTGGAGTTGTTGTAAGTAGCTCCTGCAGGGAATTTTCCAGCAGCTCTGAGTGCTGGTCAGGTTTGTCAGTAGCTCTGAATCAAGGGAATCTCACCCTCAGCTTCTCTGTGAGTTTTCCCTATGCATTCCCGACTGGTGTCTGAGGCTCTGATTCATCTGGTTACGGAAGAGGAGCTCCCATAGAGCCACACTCTGAACAGCTGGTCTGATGCTTTCTGCCTTGCAGAAGCAAAACAAGCAAAATCATGTTCAGGTAGTAGAGGCTTGACCACCTCCTGAGTGTTCAATGAGCTGCTTTCCTCTGCTGCCCACCTGTCTAACCACTAATCTGTTTCTTGTGGCTGTTTGCCAAAATCCTGCTCTTAGTCCCCCTGAACTGCCTTGGGGAAATCACAGAATTCTCCCCAAGCTGTGTTTATCCCACACTTTCCTTTGAACTTCCAAAGGAAATGGTACTTCACCAGAGGCAGAGGAACCTGCTAGGTTATGGTCAGGATCTCCTGAGGGAGCTGCCAGATGTTGCTCCTGTACTTAATGATTTTGGGAGGATGCCTTGTCTGCAAGGAAATCTCTGTTGATCCAAGGAGGGTGAACCCTGACAGGACTTGCAGCCAAGCAGGGCTCCCAGCCTTCTGGCTCAGCCTTTTCCTCTCTGTCCTTAGGGCTGAGCCTCCTTTTTCACAGGGAGAGCCAGGATTAGGGCTTGAATGGCCAAGGCACAGGGTGGTGAATGGCTCAGGTGTGGCACTGTGGGGTGTGACACCACGCAGGCCCATGGCTTGTGACCTGCAGGTGCAGGAATTCAGAACCAGCCAAGGTTCAGATTTAACATCCAGAGCCCCTTCTGTAGGGTCACAGACGAGACTTTTGAAGTGGCCACAGGAGCAGCAGGGACAGCAGCACATATCCTTTGGGCAAGTCCTGAGGCACAGAGGCAGATCTCCATATGGAGAGCTGTGCTTCTCCTGCAAGGCTCTTCCACTAAAACATTCTTTCCCCACCAAAATTTACCTCTGACAAACAGCGGATTTCAAGTGTTTTGCAAAGTCACTGCTGGCCAGGACAGAGGGACCTGTGGGATCCTGCCACATCGTGGGAGTGCAGCTGGTCTAACCCATTGCACGGTGCTGTGTTCCAGGTTTGATTGCCATTTCAAACTCACCGAAGACCCCAGGCCTCTGACCAGCAGAAGGAGACAGTCTTCATCCATGAAGATATTTTTTGCCCATAATCAGACTCTTTCAAACAGCCTAAAACCTGACCTCTGCTTGGGGGGGGAAGTCCCAGGAAGGCTTCTGTCAACTAAATGTAATAGCTTTGGTGTTGGATGGGACCTTGGGCATTTAAAACTTGTTAGCCCTATATTTATAAGTAATAAGCAACATAGCAGTTTGGAGAAAAAAAAATGTATTATTTTTAAAGCTATGAGTTGTACAGATTTTTATTACAAGTGACTCTGTTACTATTTGTTGTGTAAGCTGCACATTTTATAAAGTTTTTTGGAAGGGCATGAAGAGAAATTGAGGTATTTAAAAAAAGTAGTATAACTTTCTGTTTCAGGGTTATATTGACCTGAAGCTCAAGATTTAATGTCCTTCCTTATGTTCTAAATATGTCTATTGTAGCAATAATTTATTTCCTTGGCTTAACACTTTCATTCTAATAAAAGCAATTTCATTGTTATAGTGAATTGTTTCTTCAGATGGTTCTTCCAGTACCTTGGTGCTGAGCTAATCTCTCTCATAACCATCTGTCAGCTCTGCCCCTCTCTCTGTGCCACCTCTGCTCTAACCGACTGCCAGCTCCACCTGTCAATCCTCAGTGCATTCAGCAGAGAAGGGGGAGATGCCCAGGCAGAGACTCCCCTGATGCCAGTGGGGAGGCTGACACGGAGAGGGAGCTTTGGAGCAGCCAGCAGAGATGGCAGTAGGAGTGAGGAAGTGAGAGCTGTCTGGTGGAGCTCAGGAGGCACCAAGGTTGCTCTAATTTTAGCCACTTGCCCCCTGTAGCTGCTGTCCCAGTGCAAGTCTCTCTCTCTCCCTGCTGGCTCAGTTCAGGCTCCATTGTGCTTTGTCCTGGCTGTGCCCTTGGTTTTGACAGGGACTGGCTCCTTGCTTCTCCTCTGGCTCAGCCCCTCTCCTGGTACTTCAGTCCCACTGTCATGGCTTGTTTGAAGAGCTTTGGCTGGTGCTGGCTTCGAGACCAAGAGGTTTTGAGTGTAATGGGTTGATTATAATGCCGAACCTTAAGTGCATGTTGTTTGAAGTAACACAGCGTAACTGGAGGACAAACGAGCCCTGTGTTCCAAGGTGGCTTTTTCATGAGTAACATCCAAGGTCACTGCGTGGCTGTGACACTCTGCCCCTGTTCTTGGAGGAAATGAAAATTAGCATTTTTGGAAACAGTAGTTACTTGGCTGCCAATCTTCTGTTACTCCTGGTTTATGCAGAGCTGTAAATCAGGCTCCTGCAGGTGTGAGAGAAGTGCCACACATTTGGCCTGAGGAAGAAGATGGAGTAGTAATTTATTTAACTGCAGTTTTCTCCCCTTGGCAGTCTGGGGTGTTACACCCCACAGCCGCCCTGGAGACAGTGTTCCTTCAAGTTTGGAAATTCCTGTACTGTATATAAAACACTTGTTTATTTTTAATAAGCTGGATGTTTTTAAACCTTCTTCTTTTTTCAGACAGCAAAAAAAATACAGTTTGACACCTTTGTACAAAATTGTGTGGGAAACAGTTATACAGGGAATATTTTACAAGTTACTATTTTGAGATAATTGCTGGGTTAATGCAAGGTTTTTGAGCTGTCAAGACAGCACTAGCTCATGTCAGAAGAGGGAGAGAACTTACTAATGCAACAAGAGGAACATGAAACTTCTGGAATTTCTCAGTTTCAAACGTTTCTACATTGCTGGAAAAACCTTTAGTATTGTTTACCTGACACTGTTTTTTCAGGGTTTGATTGATTTGTCTAATAAAGGTTATTTTCTTTATATGAATCTTATTTGCATTGTGTCATGATTTCAGCATGGGAACCTGGGCTGCAGAAGGAGATGGGGAGTGCTGAGAGGAGCAGGTGTCCCTGAGGTGTCTAAATACCCCCTCAGAGTACTGGGGGCAGGGTCAAGTAACATTTCTGACCACACCTAACCCAGCAGCTTGTTGGGGTGAGGCTGATGGTGCCTGTCGTTTTAAACACTGGAAAGTACACAAACAATTTTTCCCCCTCTATTCCATATCTGCCACCCAAACAATGAGAGAAAAAATTTTTGGTTTTATTGGCATAAATAGAAATTTTCCATTGCCAACCTTGACTTCCACGTAGTCTGAGCTGCATGTCAGGAATCCCAAATGAGATGATGCATTTTTGAGAGGGTGCAACCAAAATAAATGAGCTCCTAAACCAGAGACATTCCCCTGAAATCTTTGTCAGAATTGGAATTTTCAATACCTTTTCCAGCTATTGCCCTTCTACAAGTTAAGTGACACTCTCTGTCCCTTCTTTCTTTCCCCCCTGCCTTTAACAAACCAGGGGTAGTGATGCTAAAGTCTGATGCTGAAAAGCAGGAATCCCACTCTGCCCTGTGGCCCTCGTGACACATCTCACATGGACAGCTCATGGTGGCATTTCCCATAGGGAATCCCCTCAAGATGGGTTCAATGGACTGTTAGGAAATCCACCCTTCCCAGGAATACGATTCCCTGCTAGCAAGTTACAGGCATTGTGCTTGGTCCTACCCAGTTCATGCTCCAAACAATTCCCAGGCATAGCTTGGCCATTCAGGTGTTAGAATTATAAAATCCTGGAATGGATTGGGTTGGAAGAAACCTTAAAGACCATCTCATTTACCCCCCTGCCATGGGCAGTGACACTTTCCACTCTCCCAGGTTGCTCCGAGCCCTGTCCAGCCTGGCCTTGGACACTTCCAGGGATGGGGAATGCAAGAATTCTGGTGTGGTGGAATATTCACAGGACACTGGTGTTTTAAGCCATCTCACTTTCTGATGATTGATTAATTTTATAGACCTAATAGATTGCTGTGGAGGGAGAGTGCCCTCTCCCCTAAGCTCCCCGAGTTCTCCTGACCACTGCAGTTTTGGAAAACATTTTTCAGCCTTAGAGCAGGGACACCAGCAGAGGGGGCAGATGGAGTATTTTTCAGCTGGGCTAATCCAACTTTGCTGGTCCTGCCCTAAAAAAACCCCACAAAAATCTGAGGAGAGGTGCATTTTTCCTTTTTGTTAAAGATGTGCAGACTGCACAAACCTGTGATCACAGACTGGTTTGGGTTGGAAAGGGCTGTGAAGATCACCTTGGTCCAACCCCCTGCCACGGACAGGGACACCTTACAATAGATCAGGTTGCTCCAAGCCCCCATCCATCCCTTGAACACTTCCAGGGATGGGGAATGCAAGAATTCTAGTTCAGTGGGATGTGTTCCTGGCCATACCTCAACAGGTCCGTGGTAAATGTGATGGTACACAGTTTGTTAATGCAGTAATAGACTGAGTTTTGCTGGTCTTCCTCTCCCAGCCTTTGGAGAAGGATCATCTTTAAGCACTGCCTAAAAAGAAAAAAAAAGGAAAAAAAATCATGTTAAGTGCAACATGTTAATATTTGGTGTTAGAAATCTCAAGCAGCATAACATTCTTGAGACAATTCCATTTAAAAAAAAAGAAGAAATTTGATATCAGAAGAAACTCAGAATTTAGATAAAACTTGGAAGAAATGCAAATATTAGTGTTTGAAAAGAGACATTTCATCCAGCCAGGATGTACAGACTCACCCTTCACTGGCACAAGACTAAATTACACTGTAATTAAAATAGCTATATAGCAAATTAAATCTTTGTTAGAGATATCCATTTAATATTTTCCCTTATGCAGATATAGAGTAGGGAAAGAGGAAGAACTGTCACTTTCCTGCTGCACATGACAGCAAATTCAGTGGTGTCCCATTGGGATGAATTTATTTTCAGGCCGACTGAACCTTCTCAGGGAGCAGCAGAAAGGGCAATACCACCTTTTCCAGATTAAAACACTTGTATTCAATAAGATGGGGCAGTAGAAAATTGTCCTCAGACAGAACAGCTGCTTTCTTTAATTGTAGTTAATTA
Organism: Edolisoma coerulescens; assembly: GCA_013397115.1. NCBI lineage: Eukaryota > Metazoa > Chordata > Aves > Passeriformes > Campephagidae > Edolisoma > Edolisoma coerulescens. Next base: position 74,432 of record VWZW01006719.1, on the reverse strand, counting down.
AAAACAAAACCCCAGCGCTGACCATTAAATGAGCTCTTACAGAAAGGTCAAGCATGAAATTTGGAACAGTTTCTGTGCTCACTAACCAGGGCAGATGAGTTGAATGTGACAACTATTTGTTTGGATACCTATCAGGAGCCTTGATAAAATTATGTACACAAACTCTTTGACATCCTTCTGCAAACAATAATACCTAAGAATGAAAAAAAGTCTAGAAAAACCCCACAGAAAATCCCACTTTGCCTGCAAGAAAAGCTTCAGCTGCAAAATTAACGCTCATACAATAAATTCAATGGAGCTGAGAAAAGGTAACTTTAAGGTCTGTGTGTAAAAATGAAGGTGCCTAAACACAAAACTGTGTTGGTCAATGAATAACTTATGATTATCAGACTTACCCTGTGCAGGAGCTTCTTTCCACAACAGAGATTCCGGAAACAGGGTGACTTTACTTTTGGGAATTGAGAAATACCAGCCACTGACATTAAAATTAATTAACTCTTCTTCTGCAGATCCCACAACGCTCTCTGGTTCTTCCACACAGAAAACATACTGAGGGGCAAGAACAAACCTGTAAATTCTAGACCAGCCTGATGTCTGGAATGTTTTTATGCTATTTCTCACACAAATGGCCCGGAAAAGGGAGTCAAAAGCATGTCTGGAAAAGGATGGGGGGGAAAACTCTCTCTAAATGGATGCCAGAATTCAACTCAGTAGCTTCCAGAGACAGCTTGTAGCTCCAGACTGCACTGATAATCTAAGATGATGCGGAGAACAAGGCTTTTTCACAGATAAGCTCATCAATTTCTTATTGCTGATACTGTTCAAGCATGAAAGATGAAAAATTTTAAGAAAAACAACCGGATCCTAAAATCTTGGTATTTCTGAGTCTCAATCCAATTTTAGGGGACAGTGGAAGAGAGACAGAACCACCAGAACACCCTCATGGCACCATTGCTGTAAGGAAAGGACTCCCAGACTTCCCTGAGGGAATCCAGGCTGTGTTTGATGGGCACCAGTGCCCAGCCAGCAGCTCCCCCCTGCACAGAGGGGGCTCAGCCCTGCTCCCAGCCATGGCTTGGCCCTCCTCATCCCACCCCAGCAGGCCTGGGGGAAGGGGCAGGGCTGCAATTTACTTAAAAGTCAATTAGCACAATGCTAATGTGACAGATCTCTTTAATTAGAAGCTGTTTGTGTCATTTCTTTGAGAACAGGAAACAGGTGAGGAGCAAGACCCAAAGAATAAAAAATGCCAAGGAAACCTGGAATATGACAGCTGATAAATTAACTAATCTATTTGATCATGCAGGATTTTTAGTTAAAAAAAATTAAAGAGGGCTTTAGATAAAGATATAGCAGTGCTCATCAGTATTTAATTAATATTTTATTAATATACATTAATATTTTATTATTATTTAAATATTTAAACTATTTTTCAAAATAGTATTTTTAAGCTTCCTCTGGAGATAAGGCTGGCATTTTAAAAAAGAGCATCAATATGAACACAAGCTAACTCCATGTATTAATATCTATATTTTATATTTGTTAATAATTTATAAATCAAATATTAATATTAAATAAATCTGTACAATTATAAGTGCAATTCTGGGGCTGTGTCACACCTCAGGGATGGGTTTGCATGTCTCGAACATTCACTTAGGTTTACCCATTATCATCTCTGTGTGTTACTACTGGAAGTCTCAGCTGACATCAAGATAATTTATTTAATTTCTTTATTAATAAGCTTTCCAGACAGTGGTTCTGAGGCTGGGTTTTGTGTCAGGTTTATGATTTTGGAGTCGCTGGTGTCTCTGAGACAGGCACAGAGGAGCTGCTCAGCTGCCAGCGGGGCTCTCCCGAGGCCGGGAAAACAGCGGCAGCCCCGCCCGAGCTCCCTGTTCTCAAAGCTCCGTCTCAGCCGAGCAAGAAATCCCCCCTGCATTTATGATGGACTTCAATGGACAGGAGCCTCATTGGATTTTGTGATTTATCTTGAAGTCTACTGGGTAATAATCCCAAGAAAATGATGTTGCATGACTGCCCCAAGGCAGGCTAAACCTGTAGCAATAACGTGAACAGGAGGATGCTGAGCTTTTCTCCCCTCTGCTCCATGCCCTCCTGTTCCTGACGTGCATAAGGCAGGGATAACACTGCAGATGCTGCAGGGAAGTGTTTAAATCCAAAGCAAAAATCTGTTTCCTATTAGGTCACAAAAAAAAAAAAAAATCCATAGAAACATTTCTGTTTAGAATTGTTTCCTGACATCACCTGAGCTTCCTGCCAAAACTCTGGATTATCTTGGTATGTTTCAGATTTTACTGCTTGTTTAGGTTAATTTTTTTGCACACCTATGCAGGAATGCTTGGAAAAGATCTTTTTTTTTCTTTAGTGTTTGAGACAAATACTTCAAAGCAGTCACATAAGGGTTTGCTTGAACTCACACCGTGTTGCACTCCTGGCCATTCATCGCTTCCCAGGGCTCAGCAGCACCACTGGAAAGCTCCGAGGGACTTACCAGACATGGGGAAAACCGTACAAAAGTGATTCATTTCTCCTAACATTTATGACCCTTGGTGATTCTGGGGATTTGGGGTTTGTTTTCTTCTGTCTTGTCTCATCCCAAAGGGATTATCTGATTCAGTAGCTGGATGAAAGGCTTTAGGGGAGCCATGTAGCAGCTTCCACCCTACAAGAGATGGATCAGGCTGCTGCTTCCAGCTACTGCATCTCCAGCAATCAGCCACCCACACAGAGTAAAGAAAAATGCAGGGATCCTTCAGAGCCTCCTGGGCATCGAGTAAATGGGGGCTGGTGTGGTTTATAAGGCTCAGGAGGATTGATGCAGAGCAACAACTTGCACGTGGTTCCAGGGCCAGCTGTGCCCTCTTGGCATTTTCCAGGAGCTTGGAGTCGTGGTACAGCAAGAATGGGGTCACTCTAGGGAAGCCAGAGCATCACAGGATGGATACCTGGGCTGCTAGAGGACCAAACTGAGCTTTCCTACAAACAGAATGTGCAGCCTCTCACAGGCAGCTCTGGAGATTTCCTGCTGTGTGTAACCTCCAGCTGCTGGACCCCACAGTCCCTTTTGGCCCTTAGGAGAGCCCGGCCTGTTAGAAAGATGCTCAGAACAGCAGTGCCTGTAAGCTCACCCACACTTCTCCTGGTGTTTCCCTCAGATGAGCCGTTTTGGAAAAATGTCCAAGTTCCCAGGTGTTATTTCCAAGAGTGGAAGTGAAACAATTGACAAAACTACAGGAGCCCAGGGCTGTTCTGCAGGACAGGCAGAAGTGGGGGCTGCTCACAGGCAGGGGACAGCTCACCTGTCACAGCAGGAGGTGGTACCTGTGTCCCAGCAGAATTCCTCCTGTCGTGTCTGCTTCTTGTAATGCCCCTCACTACTGGCAAATGGATGGATTTGGGACAAAACAGAGAGCTGTTTTGGTGTCCATTGACACCTTATACACCTAATGAGGCTGGAACTGGTCACAGACTTCTAAGCCAAATCATGAAAATGCCAGTTTGGTGAGCGGCACATCAGGAATAGTCTGGGTCTGATGAAACCTTTTTGTTCTTAGAAAAATATCTTAGATCAAAATGAGAGAGCAGGGACTTGCCTTTTGCAATCACAGAACTCCACTGATGTGCTTCCAGCTGTCTCAGCACATGCTATTGATCTCTTGGAACAGTTTCTATCAGTTATTAATGATTGTCAGCAAGCTCTGCATGAAATCTTAACATGAATCTTGGCTGTAGCTGCAGGTCTTGAAATGCAGAGCTCTGGGCTACGAACTTAGAGCTCCAAGTACAAATGTTTTAAAATGTGATTTTGAATAAATGGAAATCAGCCTGGAGAAGAGAGGAGGAGACCTTAGAGCACCTTCCAGTACCTAAAGGGGCTGCGAGAGAGCTACAGTGAGACTTTGGACAAGGGCATGGAGTGCCAGGATAAGGGGGAATGGCTTCACACTGACAGAGAGCAAGGCTAGATTGGACTTTAGGAAGAAATTCTTCCCTGGGAGGGTGGGGAGGCCCTGGCACAGGTTGCCCAGAGAAGCTGTGGCTGCCCCATCCCTGGAAGTGGTCAAGGCCAGGTTGGACAGGGCTTGGAGCAACCTGGGAGAGTGCAATGTCCCTGCCCATGGCAGGGGTTTGGAACTAAAGGATCTTTAAGGTCCCTTCCAGCCCAAACATTCTATGGTTCCATGATGAAATCAGTGTATCAGTTTTGGAAAAATATCCTTGCAGCAGCTGCCCTCTCCCAAATGCCTGCTTGCCATTTAATCTTTTTTCTGCAACAATCTTGCCCAGGTCTTTACCATCCACAAATCATCCTGCTGCAGCAGCAGACTAAAGAGAGCAGCCACGCTATTCCCAAAACACCTTTTCCAGCTGAGAAATGCACCAGTCATGAGAAATGCACCATCATCCCCGTTAGGAAGATGTGCATCAGCACACGGCTCTGGGCAGTTCTGGAGTTCAGAGCAATTATACAATTGTGCTCTGTGCAGGAACAAACCAGACATTAAATATGGATCATGTTCAGTTTTACCTTGTGTGGTAGCCCATGTTGTATTTAAATCTGGTGAATCCAATCCTTGCCTTTTGTTTTCTTTCTCTGCATCTTCTTGCTTCCATCTCCCCCTGTGTTCTTACAACTCTGCCACAGTTATTTCATTAACAAAATGCAGGGTTGAGTCCTGGATAATAACATTTTATCTGGAACCATGCCATGCTGGAAGATGGTAATTTAGTTAATTGAATTCCATCTAAAAGGGTACTGAATCAATATTCCAGCACAGTGCTGGGGCACGTGGCTGGCAGTGAAGTATTGCCTGGAACACACGTGGTCAAACCAATCTCAGGGCACTGACAGGAGGAGCTTGAATTCAAGTTTAGGTGATAGAAGCTGCACTCTGAATCCTACCTGAACACGATTTACAGCCTTGTCTGTGTATTTTGGAAAACATTGTCCATCAGGCTAGCAGTGAGATGGAAAAGTACTGAGGGAGCAGGGCAGGTACAGCTCCATGGGGAAGCTGTTTTGCCTGGCCTGAGACCAAGGACCTGCTCTGTACCAGGAGGGATGTTCCCTGGGGAGCAGATGTTTGGACAACACAGAAGCTCTTCCTGGTGATCCTGCAAAGGGACAGAAAGGGTAAAACCTCCCTGGGCATATCGGTATCCACTGTCTCCCTCTTCTGGGAATAAATCAATATCCTTGAGGACCAGAGTGATCCATCCTCATCAGCATCTCTGGTCAGATTGCTCATCCTAGAGAAAAATGACCTCTCAGAGGTGCCAGTTCCCTCATCCCCAGCACACAACTTGCTGTCAAAGCATGAAGCACATTAACCACAACCCCAGATGATTTTAGAAACTCTCTAGGGAAGGGACCTTGGGGGCAGAAAACACATTTTACAGCTGAATTAATTGCAACCACCCAGCTGATCCTTCTGGGCTGCACATCTCAGTGGCAAGGTGGGACATCAGCTTGCAAGAGAGTCTGGGTTTGCCTACAACCCAGAGGAGGTGGCAGTGTCTGGTGGCAGGGCACCACAGGGGCAAGGTCTGCCGTGTCTCTCCACTGTGGGAGCGTGGCCAGAGAGTGGCCAAGGGCAAGGGACAAGTGGGAAGGAGAAAAAAATCTTCATGTCTGGAGCTTGGATCAATGCACACAGCACAAACACTGGCTGAGACACCTTCCTGCTGCCGGCTCCTCTGCTGCCAGGGAATTACAGGCTGGCTGCAGAGTGTCTGTCTTGGGCTGGTGTGGAGCCAAGCTCAGAGCAGATGCTTGGCCCGGGGAAGGTCATTAGCACGGGGAAATGGCTGCAGGCCCTTTGGTTTGGGCCGTGTCACTTCTCATCACACAGAGTAGATCCGCAGTGATGCCTCAAGGTCTCCGCAGTCCCAGCAGCCTGTGGCACCACTTCAGGCTTCACTGGGGAAAGAGCTGGAGCTGCTGGTCCTGTGGAAGTTCCTTCAGGTTTTGGTCTTCTCAAGGGCTGAGCCAACTCAGCCTTTCCTTGTCAGTCCTGTGCCCCACTGCCAACCACTCCAGGAACCTCTGCTGTCCTGCCCACACTGCTCAGGGAGACTGCTGTTTAAATGCCATATTCCTTGCACTTACCCGTGTCTCCACCTGGATTTGACCACTTTGAGGAGCTGTGTGATGTATCTGTAATGCAGGTCACAGACACAGTATTGCAGATGCTGTTTCTAAAGGGCAGTCAGAGCCTCCTGCAAGGATGAACGGGGGAGCCTTGGACATGCACGCACAGAGCCAACAGAGATCACTACACTGGCATTTAGTAAAATTCCCCTTTTTGATGAAGACCCAGATCAATATCTTGCATTTCCCAGAGAGATGGTCCCATCACTTCAGAGCACATGATTTTTTTCAGGCTGATCTGGGGCATTTTGCAGCCAACAGATCCAGTTGGTCTTTACTGGTGCGAATTCTCCTGGGGCAGCTTTGGCGGGACTGAGATGCCTTTCCCATGCTGGGAACAGCATGTGCTGGAGCTGCCTCCTCAAGAACCAAGAAGGCTGGAGGGGAGAAATTCCATGTAAACTGTGGAGAAAGCGGTGGAGGACTGGAAGAGGTGCTGGAGTGGGTGAAGGGCATCTTTATGGGGGGGTGGCAGCACGTGGGAGCTGTGAGAGCTGTGAGCGGTTACCTGATCTCTGCCGTGGCTCCACGGGATGCGAAGAAGCTGCTTCTGTTCAGGATTCAGAGCAGGGAGAGGCCGGCTGGGGGGGAGGCTCAGCAGAGCTGGCTGTCCTGGGAGATCCTGCAGTCCCTGCCTGGGATGATCCATCACCTGAGCAGCAGTGGCACCACCTCAGCAGCAGGGGGGTGAGGACCTGGCACAGGCTGGCCAGAGAAGGTGTGGATACCCCAGTCCTTGGAAATATTCACAGCCAGGTCGGACAGGGCTTGGAGCAACCTGGTCTAGTGGAAGGTATCCCTGCTCGTGGCTCGAGGATTGGAATGAGATTGTCTTTAAGGTACCTTCCAACCCAAATAATTCCAGGATTCTACAATTCCCAGCCTCAATTTCCCCATGTCAAAAACACATCAACACCTGCAACTCCCCTTCAGAGGTGCCCCCACATGGGAGCTCCCATGCTCCACAACCAGGTCCTGACCAGCGCCACACACAGCCAGGGGATGAGTCCTGTGGGGCCTGACCTTCTCACCTCTTCCCAAAATATTTTTCCTTTGCCAAGCCTCCAAGGACAGGGCTGAGTCACCTCCACAGACCTTGAGGCATGCAGAGCAGCCTGGCCCTGGGAATTCTGCACCTCATTTGTGCAGCTGGGCAGTGGAGTCAGCAAAGGGTTAAAGTCTCTCCCCTCTCCCCTCACAAGTAGTAATTTTTTGGAGGAGCACTGGATGCTCAGAAAGAGCATTTAGGGATAGACAGCCACAAACTCCCTCCAACCTGATCAAAGGAGAAAGGAGAGCTAATATCCCCCAGCCTACCACTGGTAGACATTTACTGATAGACCCTCACTGAGGATGGGGCTGAATGCAGCCCAGAAGAAGACAGCCTCTTCCTTCTCCTGTGTTGTCCAAAGCAGGTGTCTGGGATGCAGACATGCAGTGCTGTGCCTTGGCAGTGAGTGAGTCTGTCCCAGCCACGTGTGTGCCCCTGGCACATCCCCCACGGCCTGAGCAGTGCCAGTGCCACAGCTGAGGCACCTGGAAATAACCCCTGTGGGTTATTTAGGGAGCCTGGCTCCGAATGGATGACCTTGGAGGTGGATATGCAGCTGCAAACCCTGGCACTGCCACCCCAGCAGCACAGCAGCAGGCTCAGCCCATGCCTGGGATCGGGGTCACAGCGCCTACACCCAGTTTCATGCACCCGCCGGAGCGACCGTCCCATCCCGGAGCTGCCGTCCCATCCTGGAGCCCAGCCTGTTCCCAGGGATCGTTACCAGGAGCTCGTGTGTTTGGTTGCAAACAGAGCAGGAGTGGGAGCCAGGCGCTCGTGTTTGTGTGCCTGCGGTTGCTCAGGCAACTCGGGGCCAGCCAGGAGCTGCCAAAACCCTCGGTGGCCAGGGCCAAGCCCCCGGCACAGCTGCCCTGGGGCGGCGTGGCCGGCCGAGCCCCCTCTGTCCGGCCGAGGGAGCGGCCAGAGGGGCTCCGGCTGCTCGGCCCATGAACACAACCAGACCGAGCGTCAGTGCGGACGGGGTTTATTGCAGAGCCGGGTTACAGCGTGGGTCTGCAGCATCCTTTGGTTTGGGCTTCACGAAGGCAGCAGGAGGCCACGGGGATTCAGGTCGGAGACCTTTGCCGATGGCCAGGCAAGACCAAGCTCTCCCGGGCTGCGTCCTGGGGCTGGGCCAGGAGCATCCCGGCAGCTCCGGCACAAACCGCAGGGTCTGAGCCTCCCGCGGTGCCGGGCAAGCGGCAAAGTCAGGCAGCCTGGAGGTGAGGGCACCGGTGGGGAAGGAAGGAGGCGGCTGTGGCGTAACTGGTGCGGGGTTAAGGCAGGCCCCCGGGAGGGGAGGACAAGCTGCGGTCCCCGGTGGGACAAGGGAGGGTGCCCCGAAAGCCGGGGCTGAGGTAGGGAAGGTCTGGGTGCCGGCGGGGCGGGGCAGCCCTGAGGAGCAGTGCTGTTAGTACGGTGTGGGGCTGGGGGTGACAGCACGGGGGACACAGGAGGGGCGG
>VWZW01006719.1:40961-62678 GCA_013397115.1 Edolisoma coerulescens | reverse complement strand
GAGACGGAGCCCGGGCAGCGGACCCGGACCACCCCTGGGACACCCTCCACCACCCCATGAAGCCTCTCTGCTTCCCCACGAGACCCTACCGGCACCTGACCAGGTCTTTCCTGCACTCCACAAGGTCTCTCCATCACCCTACAAAGCCCCAGCGTTGTCCCACAAGCTCCCTTTAGCACCCCCCAAGGCCCCACCATAAAGCCACTAGGTCTCTCCACCACCCCCTCAGCACAGACTCCCCTTGGCAGCCCTGCTGTGCTTTACCCTACAGACCTTTCCCCCGACCCACGCAGCCACCGTGCCCCTCCATAGAGGAACTGTCCTCTTGATGGGTGACACCACGGACCAAGGCCACTGCCCAGGCTGAGGAGACAATGCCAGCCATTCTGGTGTGTCAGGGACTGTGGCGAGCACCTGTGGCCCAGTGAGACACCCTTGGAGCAGCCACATGCCAGCACTGCCCACCCTGGCAGCTCGGAGCACGAGCACACGCAGGGCTCCCAGTGGGTGCTGCGAGCTGAGGCAGTACCCAAATATTGTGGTTGTCATGGAGCTCCAACACAACCCACATCCCTTACTCACTGCCCCACCGCAGCTGTTTGCCCACAGCCCACTTTGATCCCAGTGCTCTGCTGGCATCGCTCCGGCGGGCGCAGGGCATCATGGATGATCAGCTGCAGCATCAGCAGGAGCTGTGCACAGCCAGGACACACAGGGTGTGGTTTGCTGCTGCCTTGGGGGTCCTGCAGGCAAATCAGCAGCTTTGGGAACCAGGAACTGGCTCAAACAACACAGTCTTTGGCAGCCTGTAGTCTCTCTGTGCAGAGAAGCCACAGGTGTCCCCATGGCTGAGCTGTCCCAGGGCATCAGTCCTGCTCGTGCACCCAGAGCTTTTGCTGTGGGGCACAGCCCCAGTGACAACCTCCCACTCTTGGCTGAGGGGCGCCTGTTCTCTCCTGGGACACTGTTGCCAGTTCTTGACTGGACAAAGCCATGAGCAACCCACTCACATTGATTCTCTCTTGGAGGAGAGTCTGGAGACCTCCAGAGGTAACCACCAGCCAGCTCTGGGAGTTTGGGATCATTAACTTTACCTCCCACTTCAGAGGTGAGTGCCAGGGCTGGTGCCAGAGGCCTGAGGTGTGTCACAGCACCTGGCCACTTTGGTAGCCCCAGCTGGTCAGACACATGAAGAACCCCACTTTGTTATGCCCCCAAATCAGCCCTGTGGCCCCTCCACCGGGGGCTCCACGGGAGCTGCTCTTTCACAGCCCAGCCAGAGGCAGGGTGGCAAGGACATCCTGGAGGGGACAGTCCAGGGTGGGAAGGGCAGGTGTGGAGGCTCATCTGGTGCCAGAGTCCAGGCAGATCTTTCCAAGAAGTGTTTTTCCTCTCTCCAGTTTTGTCCTGGCGAGAGAGCCTGGGAGCTGCATGGAGGAGGTGCCACCAGGAGGATTCTCCTGATCATTCTTCCTGCTCCTCACACAGTATGAAAGCAGGTCCCATATGAAAGCAGGTCCCAAAGTGCAGGGCTCAGAGGTGACAGTGCCTGGCTGCGAAGTGGGAATTTAAACCAGCCTCTGTACAGGCCAGCAAAGACCCAAGGGTGCCATCCCACCTGCAGAAGGTGGGGAAGAGCTGTGAACTTGTCTCTGGTTTAAGAACAAGAGAGTAACTGGGACTTGCCACACAGAGGAAGGTGGTTAAGTCTTGATGAAGGTACAGCCTTATCCTTAGCTTGCCCTGCAGCTCCCCACCAAAGCAGGTGTCTTTGGCTCTGCTTCCAGCTGACAGCTCCGGAGAGGAGCCAGGTAATGTCGGCTGAGCATCCAGCAGGACTTGGCAGCGTGGGAGCCCGGATCCTCCGAGCCAGCAGCAGGTGGAGGAGGAGCTGGGCATGTCGGCAGCTCTCCTCTAGGAGCTCCAGCTGATCCTGGGGCTGCAGAGCCCAAAGAGCCAAGCGATGGCACACGGGGAGAGCCGGGTAAGGGGGACGCTGAGCCACGGCTGGTGAGTTGCCCACGGGGTCGGGTTGAGCAGGTCAGGTTTCGGCTCCTAAGGGCTGGGGTTTGTTGTGCGTTTGTTGTCACCATGACAGCCCTGTTGGGATGGAGCACGGTCCTTGGCCGGCTCCCGCTGTTCCTCACGCAGCCCGGAAAAGGAAGCCCGGGAGGAGGCTGTGACTTGGTCCGGAGCCCACGGGACGGGCAGGAGTTGAGAGGGAGGCTGCACAGGTCCTGTGATGTGGTGGAGGAGCATGCACATGGCTCAGTGCTCAGCTCGCCAGGGACCTTTCCCTTCCAATCAAGGTCAGGATGTTCCCAGGCTGTCTCCTGCCCCAGGGACCTGAATGAGCCGAATACTCCAGCGCTCACCCCAGACACACCGAGGCTCACACACAGCTGCATGCCCGAGGTGCAGCTTCGGCTGCTGGGCTGGTTCCTGCTGGGACTGTGTCCCTCTCCTCACCCTCACACAGAGTCCGGAGTGCTGTGACCGCTCAGGGTGCAGCTCAGAGCTTGCGCGAGGGCACAAGCACAACCTCAGAGCATCCTCTGTGCTCACGCTCATCCTCTTTGCCCCAGGCTTCCCCCGAGGCTGGGCACCGCAGCCTCCCGGCAGCCATCCCGTCTCAGGAATGAGTCGCTGGCTCGGCCGCGTCTGGGGTGGGATGAGGTTATGCGGGAGCGCCGCTCCTCTAGCGCGAGTTGCTACAAACAGAGGGAAGTGTTTCGGAGGTTGTGCAATATGTACACGGTCACCCCAGCAACAGCGTGTCCACAAGGCATTAGCGGGGCTTAGCTGCGGCTGCTGAGCGGCGCGATCGGGGACCGGGGCGTGCTGTGTCCGGGCCGGGTGTGCCACCGAGCACGGGCTGCGGTCATGCCGTGCACGGCACCGGGCACAGGAGAGGGGGGGAAAGCTCCATCCTCTGGCAGGAACTTCCTTTCCCCCACCCTGCGACTCAAGGCAGCTCATTGAGATGCTCTCAGGACGTGTCAAAAGCAGCGCAGGAATAGACTCACACAAAATCATTTCCCAGAGGAAGGCCCCTTGACTTCAAAGAGGAAACAAAGAAACTTGAGCCAGGCCCAAAGATGAAAGTCAGCACGACATGCATCCTATGCCAAGGCGGAGGCTTGGAGCAGGCACTGCGGGGCCTGGCACAGCTGCCAGACTGTGGCCAGGGACCATGACATGATTTGGGAGGACTGTGGAAAGCTGTCACCCTGCAAATCAGTGCTTCTTCCTAATAGAAAGCCACAGTGTCTTGTGGTGGAAACAGCTGGTCCAGGGCACTGCCTCTGGCTGATGGGAGAGTTCACGCCCTGGCAAAAACCTTTTATTTAGTTCTGGAGAAGGTGCTTGGGGATGTCAGCCCTCAACATGTCTGCAGTGATGCTGAGCTGAAGGCATCGGGACCTCTGCTGTCAGGACCTTAACCCAGCTCTGCTATGGTCTTGGGCTGCAGCCTGTGGTCATTGCAACCCTCTGGTGCTGAGCCCAGGATGGCTCTGCCCACACGCTGGACTCTGCAGCAGCACCCTAATGTGACTCGTTCCTTTTGCTTACTGCCACAGGTCTGCTATGGACCTTCCTCAGGCCGAGCAGCAGAAACACCATTTGCACTTGAACCTGTAGGGTGTCAGCATTAAAGGCCCAAGAGGAAAAAGCAAGGTTGGAAAGGAGAGCCCAGGACCTAAAACCGTCTCAGCCTCACCATTTTCACTCTTGAGTGCCCACTGTGCATCTTCAGCAGTGCTCCTTTGATGTGGTTGTGGCAAAAACATAAACCCCAGCCAGCTTCAATCACCATGTGGCACACACAACCCTCCTGCTGCCCGTGAGGTTTAGGAGATCAGAGTCCAACACTGGCAGTGCTGGGAGCCCGTCCTGCTGGAGCCTGGCTCTTGGCTCAGCACCCAGCTGCTCCAGTGCACGGACACAGCCTTGCATGTTTGGCAGCCTTGGGTTATTCAGCAGAGTGGAGCAAATGTTCCAGCTGAAGGCAGCAGAAGGATGTCCCTGCCCAGGCTCCCCAGGGCATCCTGTTGGCCTCCAACAAAAAGGGTAAGCTCCCACACCTTGCAGAGAATCCTTCAGGGCTGGGAAGAACCAGTACATCCCAGCAGCTTATGGGGCTCTGCACTGGTTGTTGGGGGTTCTGGGGGCAGAGACCCTTCTCAGCTGGGCATCTCTGTGTGTGACAGAGGAATTTGGGGCTTAGAGGCTGTTCTCAGTAGGACAGGGGGCAGATGAGCACAGCCTGGGAAGGGAAGAGGACTAAACGCTGAACCTTGGGGTGAGCCCCAGGTTCCTGGAGAGGGTCATGTCCCAGAAAACTGTAGGCCATCCCATTCCCTCCCATCCTGAGCCCAAAACCTGGCACCTCAGGACATGCCTGACCTTTCTTTCCCTGGACATCGGATAGCCCAGGAAACCCAGTTCCCCTCAGCCCAAAGAGCAGAGCAGCCTTTCTGCAGCACAATGCAGAGCCTCCTCCCTCTGGTGCTCACCCTGCTCCAGCACAAAAAACAAGGCTGGGTTACACAGCTCAGGGAGAAGGTGGTCTGATCCCTACCCCTCAGGGAAGGCACTCCCATCTAATACCCAAAAGGCCCTGTGGAGAGGGGACTGCTGTCACCCCCACACCAATTACAGTGCTGAGCCCTTCTGGGACTCCAGAGGCTCAGAGAGAAGGGAACCAAACAGCCTGGGGATCATCAACTGGGCAGAGCCAGGAATGGCTGCAAAAGAAAAGAGGAAACTATTTAGCAAAGAGTATAGAAAATTTTATTGTGGCCAGAGCTACTGAAGAGCTCCATATATGATTTTGGGACTGATTCTGCATGGACGGAGTAAGAAAACACACAAGGTCTGCTCAGGGGCACCTGCTGCAGAGAAATTACCAATGCTTTCTGGTGGAGGGACAGCTGGCCTTGGAAAACCACGAGCCCAGCATTGCTGCAGGATGTAGTTTCCTTGGATGACAGCAAACATGAGGAGAAACAACAGGAAGGACTTTGTCTAACTGGGACCCATGGGTGAGCAATGCCCTGGTCTCTGCAGACACCCAGTGCCACGGCTGCTGGTCCACACTCACCTGCTTTTCTAAAGAGTCACACTGCCAGCAGGTACCACTGGCCACAGCAGCCAGGGCAGCTGCAAGGAGTGTGACCACAGGCCAGCCCTTCCTGCAAACTGAGACAAAATGACTTCAACAGCTACACGAGACTTCACTTTTTCTGAACAATAGATGGTGTAATATGATGAAGAATCAAAGCTCCTCATCGCAGTTCTTTCAGGAGACAAAAACCAGACAAGGGAAGAGTAGTAAGGCAGCCCTTTAAAACACCTGCAAGTCTTTCTCCCAGGCTAGTCTCTCCCATCAAGGCTGGGAGTCCAGCCTGCCTGTCCCGTGTTGACTGTGCCCAAAGAGCCTTTGTCCCCAGATCCCCTGTCCTGCTCTGACCCAGTTCCAAGGAATGCTCACAGACTGAGCCAGACAAGGGGAGAACAGCTTAGCTTGACTCTCACAGGGTGCTGTGGCTCGAGGCACTGGCCATGTGCCCCCATCTGCTGTGGGATCTTTCTGCACTACACACACCCCAGGCTTGGCTGTGGACTAACACAGATCTGGCAGCCCAGGAACTGGAAAGGTTTCAGGGCCTGCTGTATCCCAAAACTTCTGATGAGAATGCTGCAGTATGAGGCACCCCAGACTGCTGGGAAGGGGGAGCAGGTCATACTATGCTGCCTTACAGAAAACATGCTGGTGGTGGACTTGGCTTGAGGGTGCACAGTGGAGAGCGGTGTAGGGATGGGGCAATCCTGAGGTTACTCCCTGACCACCTGCTGAAGCCCCTGAGCATGATCCAAAGACTGACAGGGTGTAGGCAGATGGAAAATACAGCTTTCAGGGTGCAGGGAATGGCAGAGGTGCAGCCTTGTTCTTCCCCATACACTCTGCTGGGAAGTTACTGCAGTATCAGTGTGCAGAGGGCCCAGAGGGGTTGGCCCTTTCCCAGGGAAAGCACTTGAGCTCTCTCGAGCAACAAGTCTACCTCAGGTTTGCCACCTTGCTGCCTCTTGCCTTTGGTTGAGGATGAGGAATGTCCCACTGCAGCCTGACAGCACGTGCACAGTGAGGGGCGAGTCCTGTGGGCCTCTACACAGCACTAATGCTGTTCCCAAAGGCCATGGCTTTGGAAGGATGATCCCTAGGCCGCTGTGGTGCTTGTCCTTATGTCCTTTGAGCATGGATCACGGGTGCCCACATGCTGCTTGCTGGTGCATTTTCTGTGGTCAGGCTCGGACGTGCTCTCACTGGGCTGGGGCTGAGGGACAAGAGGTTCTCCACTGCTCTTACTTACAAACACAGCAGGAATCTTAGAAAAAAGTTCCAGGTCTCGTTCCACGTGTCTGTCCTGCTGGCAGCTTCTCCTTTGGACCTTGTGCTCAGAATACAGATTCTTCCTCCTGACTCCTCTGGGATTGTCTGTGGACAAGGGATAATGTTGAGAGTTGCTTGAGTTATTCTTAGGAGGCCCTTGAAGGACTGCGCCCCCAGGGCGAGTCTGAGCCACAGGAATCTCATCCATGGACTCTGAGTGATAGTCAGGGGGGGTCCTGCTGCCTGGATGAGGCCCATGCTGCTGGGGGACACAGCAGCTCTCAGAGGAAAAGCTGGCACTAAGAGGTGAAGGCTGTGGGAAGGTGAGGTGGCAGCAGCCGTGGCTGGGAACTCTGCAGATGGAAATAAAGGGAGAAGAAAGCTTAAGGAGAGAGAGAGATCTCTCAGCCCCACAGAGACATCAACAAGCCCAGGAACTCTGCTATGCCTGATCCACTAATGTTCAAGCAAATCATACATATATTTATGCCAAATTTAGCAGAGAAGCTGACTGGGGCACTCTCACCTGACTGGGGATCTGGGAAGGAGGGCCGAGGTGTACCATGTGCTTTACATCCGCTGTCCATTGCTGAGGAAGAAACTTTCTGCATTTTCTTTCTTCTTTTCTTCTGTTGCTGTGAAAGCAAGTGGCCCAAGAGAAGTGAAGTCACTTCACCAGCCCAAAGTAATGAGACAATTTTTTACAGCTTCAAATAACGAGCACTAGGTATAACCAAAGTCCAAGAATATTTTATCGTTCGAGACTGAGCTACTATGAAGCAGTGATAGAGAACAGGCATTTAATGAACACACACCCACACATTATCTGCCTACAGTGTCTCTCTGTGTGTAGGTACCTTTAAGCTGTTGTCTCATAAAGCTGGGGGCTGTACGAGACACTGGTCACTCGCATTTGTAAAGCCAAACTAGAAGAGGGGACCAAAACTCACATGGCACAGGATGTCCCAAGAAAGGGACAGTCCTTGTCCCAAACACAGTATAGATGAAAAGGAATTTTTCTTACCATCTAGATGGCAAGACTGATTAATAAGCTTGGAGGAAAGAGGAAAAGCACCATCACCTCACATTTGAGCAAGAGGAGAGAGCATGTGGATGCAGATACATGAGTATCAGGAGCCCAGTCCAACACTTTGGAGAGCTGTTCCATACGCTCAAGCTCCATATCCACACACACCATCTTTCCCAGGGCAGGTGCTTTATTTGAACATTTAAACTGTTGGATTTTGCTCTACAGAAACAGGCAGAGCTTCTTACATCAACAAAACAGCATAGACAGAGTCACTGAGCTGCACTGGGGCAGCAAGGCATTGGGTTACAGCTGTGAGCTTATGAGGGGACTGTAGGATAGCTCTGATCATGCCTGTAAGCAGAGACAGGAGAACATCACCTGGATTTGGTGACTGCAGGGCACAGCCACACCTGCAGACACACACTGAGGGGAGGCAGACCCTGTGTGAGCAGGGGGCAAGCACAGCCTGCTCTAGAGTGAGCATGCCTGGGCACCTGGGTGGGTTGTCAGCAGCAGGCTGGGTGTGTGGCAAATCCTCCTTACCTGGGAAGGGGCCACAGAGTGAAGAGATGGGGACTCAGGGGATGAGCTCTGCTCGGGGTCACCTTCTTGCTTCTGTACATAGAGCTTTGGAAAGCTAAAAACACAGCAGATACACAAGGTGATTCCCTAGCACAGGACTTCAGTCTGATGCCCTCTTTGCTTGCATGTACACATCAGCCAGACCACAGCCCCCCCAGCCTTACACAGCATTCCCAGCAAAGTTGCAGGGAAACTTCCTGAACAATTGTGGAAAATAAGAAGAAAATCCCCAGGGACACAAGTTAACAGGAAAGGATTAATTAAGAGGCAAGGATCCTGTTTTCCCCTGAGTGCTTGCCTGTGTTATAAACTTGTAACTGTTGTGATGCATCTCTTGACAACCTGAAATCATGTAACTATAATGAGCTCAATACAGGAGTTACAGGACAAATCAGGCAGCCTTAAAGTAATTTTAATATAAACAACTAATAGAAATCTGTTTCATATAAAATATTTAATATAAAACAGCCTGAAGAGACTATTCTGGGAATGGTATTTTCCCAGGGGAGGGAAGGCAAGTATTCCTGCAGGTATTTACCCTCCTGAAACTCAAAGATTTCACCATGCCTTGCTCAAAACACTGGTGCTCCCTATCCTCCTAAGTACTTTTGTCTTAGGGCCCATCAGTGACCTTGATAACAATTTCCCATTCACCACACATGCTGCTGGGAGAATCTTATCCTCGACTTTTCTCACCTTTTTCCTGAAGTTACTGTTGAGAATTCCTCTACTTGAATTCCATGGTCTGTATAGCCAGGATTACCTGACAATAAGTCTGCTTCCTGGAAAAAAAAACCCAAACCCAAACATTTTCAGACTAATACGAACACAGAGGGGAGAAGAGGGATTTTCATTACAGATGTATTCTTTTTCCTCATGCCAGACATTTTTTTGTCCTTACAGGTGGCACAGCAGGAATCTGCTGCTTAAGAAGATGGAAAGTCAAGATTGGCACAATTAGAAGTCCTTGATTCATTTATTTAGTCCAGCCATTATTTCATGTGACTCAAAACCAAATCACACTTACAGAGATCAGCTTAGTCATTTCTTGGGACCACATTCAAAACATCACTTAAAGCTTCCATTAGTTACACAGTTCAATCTGAGGAGCTATGCAGTGAATGCAAAATATGTCTTTTAAATGCAAAATGGAGGTGAGGAGGATGGAAGCATGCAACATACAGGAAAAACATAAAGTGTTTTCTGTTTCTTATGTGATACTGTATGGCTAAGACCTGCTGATTTTTAAAATGAGTGTGATATATTGCTTATTTGCTTCAGGTATAGATGAGCTCAGAGTAATGACAGCTGAATTTGAAAATTGCATATTTTCAGAAACATTACAAGAATAAGCCTCCTAAATCCAAGTGCTGCATCACAGGAAAGGACCCCAGCTCTCCCTCAAAAGCACCCAGTTGAGATGGTCAGAGTACCAAGGGATGAAGGGTATGAAGCCCTGTTATCAAAAAAGGATAAACCATGCTCAGAAGAACCTTGACACCACTTATCAGCTGCTCTTAAACTTGAATAATCATCAAGAGAATTTCTTTGTAACTATTTCACTGTGTAATGACTATAAAGATATTTTAAAGTAACTTTTATGTTAAGATGGAGGGATTTAAAATGCGATAGGCATTAGCTTCAAAAATAGCTAAAACAAGCTCATAAAGACCTACTTTTCTGAACAGCCTGATCAGCAAATTTGAGAAAATGAAGTCAAAGTTGGACACACCACAAATGGGTTCCTGAGAGATCCAGGGCCTCTGCACTTCAACAATTTCATAAACAACCAACAAAAGAGCAGAGCAGTGAGAAGCCTGGTGATGACACTCCCTGATGTTAGGCATTAAAAACGAAAGCCAGCCACAAAGAGCTGTGGAAGATCTTTGCAATATTGAATTACAGGGTGGTAAAATGGCACAAAAAATCAATATTGGTAGAGGTAAAGATGTGAAGTCAAGCATGTGGGAAAAGTAGTGTAAACTTTATATACAAAGCAACAGTCTCTGAACTAGAAAAGAATCCATGGAGCTGCACATTCAGTGGCAGCCAAGAAATAATTTCAGATCTTAGGAATAAAAAGGAAAGGAAAATAAAGAAAAAAAAATTCAGCTGTTCTATAGGTGGTAACATAACATTTGAAGGGAATTGGTTTAGCAATCAAAAACATGACTTTCTGATTTAAAAATTTATCCAAATGCAAGATTAATAATCTGCAGAAATTTACTACATGTATCTCAATTAGAACTTGTAACTCAAGTCAGATCATCACTCATCACCAACTGAACACAAAGTGTGCATGAATGTCTCCTCAAAGCTCCTTGGGGACATTTACAATCAAGATTTACATTCAGGCCTCATGCACCTGAGTCACAAGGGGAGGAGACCAGACAGAGTCGTGTCACTGTGAGCATACAGGCAGGAGATGCAGGTCTTTTCAGAGGGAAGCAGGCCATGGCTGAAATGAGCTGCAGCAGGAGACATCCCACTGCACAGAATAACTGAAAACAATCAGGATTCAATGTCCACAGCACATAAACAGGACTGCAGGACTGGCATTTCAAGGGAGCTTAATAAATGATTCATCGTGAGAATAACATGGACAATTTCTTTCCAAGCAGGGAATGAAAGAGCCTTTTAAAATCCACTTTGTTCATTTCAGCCTTCTATAAATAATGTAGAACCAAAGCAGCCTCCTAAATGAAAGTAAAGCATTAGAGCTGACTACAAAAACAAATGAGACTCAATCAGCAGAAAATACAATGTTCTCTCACAGTGTGACACAAACTACAGCCACAGCACACAGTCCAAGCCTCCCTCTGCTCCCAGACATTTAGCAGAGGAGTCAGCATCCTTCCACTGCAGCATCAAGGCAAGCCACCCTTTGCAGCTGTGTTATCAGGATTCAGCTGCTGCTCCTGCTGAAAGCAGACTGCTGGATTGAAAGACTGCCCAAGTTCTGCCCCTGTGCAAATCCTGGCCATGTTCACCAAATTCCAGCTGTGACCACTCCAAGGTCCATGGTTTACAAGCCCAGGATGGATTCAGCTCCCTTGCCCACAGCAGCTGCCCTTATCAACCACTTCAGTGACAGCAAGTGACCTGAAGTGCTGTCTGGCTGCAGGGGATGCAGAATTGAATAGGAAAAATAGTTCTTGTCCCAAGGAAAGTGGGTCTGTTGCAAGTGTTGAGGCTGAGAGTGAAGACTAAGTTCATCTTACATCGACATTGGAAGAAAGAAACAATACTGAAAATGTAAGGGAAGCTGAGTAAAATCTGTGTTTAGTATTTAAAACCAAACCTTACCAACCTGAATCAGTTTCCAAAACAAGTTCAAAGCTTTAGGAATGTGAGAAGAATCACATCCCAGCTGGCCTCATATGAAAGCCAGCTCCCTGGCATGAATGCACTTATGCATTAAAGCATAGGGTTTGGTTTAGTTTATATTTCTTTGGACTGCAAATGACTACAGAAAAAATGGTTACTTGCACATCCTGCTTTAGGTATGGTAATAGAGGCAAAGGCTCAATGTGTCCAACTGTTTTGCATTTTTTGTGACAACTGAACCACTTAAATGTGCAAAATTAGGGCTTTTACTTTGTGGATCCTAAAAGTACATAAGAATCCTTTATCCTGAACAAGAATCCTTTAACCTGAACATAGCCAAAGACTTAACCACAGACCAACATGGAAAACTGAAGCCAAAATCAACACCCAACCTTGAATAAGGCTCAAAAACAAGCATTAAAGGGGAAATGCATGTTTCTTCTTAGTCCCTAAAATGAATGAACAGTTCAGACAAAAGTGGGAAGAGGATGATTTCCATTTTATGCTTACAACATGTTGGATCAATTACAAAGGGTTGCAGTGTTCAAGCTAAAGAAGGCTGTATTCAACACAGCTTACAAAAGGCAAGTCACTTGGTGTCCTCCTACTCCAATCTATTTGTTTGTGTTTATCTCTGGTTGCTATGTAAGAAACAAGGAAAATCTGGTGGGTTAACATTTTTCTTAACAATGTTACTGGGCATCATCCAGTCTTTCTTGTTCCCCAAGGTACTAACTGCAGTCCTGAAACATCAAACTCCTTTTCACCCTGCTCCTTCCAGGCTTGCTGCTTCAAATTAACCATATTCACACATTTCTACATAAGAACCAGTGCAGACAGGCAAATGCCATTGAATGCCATCATCCGAAATGTGAACACACACATGAAGTCCACCCCTGTTCAAATACATTTTCATTATCAATTAAAATTCAGTAATGAGATGATTAGAGCTAATGCTTTATTATTGTTTTAATTTTCATAGTAAGCAAAGCTCTGTGAAACAAAGTGCCAAATATTTTTGTTGTTATGGAAACCTCTGTTTTAACTGAAAGTTCAACTTTTCCAAAACAGTAAAAAATGTATATGAAAAGCTAGCGACTTCATTTTATACAAAACTGAATGAGCTCACTTTCCCCTTTGCTTTGATAGGGAAGAACTATGGATGAATCCAGAGAGATCCCAGTATCTCTACACAGAATACTTGGATGAAGCCTGTATTTAATTAATTTCTTATGAAATATAAAACTGTTTGTACAGTAGATAACTTACTTGCATAAAATGAAAAGTTACACATGACTGAGAATCACAGAGTAATTTAAACTAGAAAGAATTTCTGGAAGTTTCTAGTTCAATCCCCTGCTAAAGTCAGTACAGAATGTGTCCAGTCAAAATTTGAGTTAATCCAATAATTTATTTTGCCTTGTAGCTCAATGAACCTCTCAATTCAGAGCCTGATATATCTGCCTCTGCAGAGTCTAGCAGCATTTAAGAGCTTGTAGAACTCTTTCTACAGAGATATAGATCAACATCATGGTAATAACAAGGACCCTTATCATTATATAGACCCATTTCAAAGAAAAGCAGATATCTGGTTCACTTCTGAAAAACTGGTGTCCTTTTCACTTTCAAGATGGTTAAATTATTGGTATTATTAGCTGCTCAATGATTAGCCCCAGTTTCTCCAGCCTTAGAGCCTGTCTCACTTGAAGTCATGACTGCTCACACAAGCCCCCAAGATGTACAGTGCCACCCAAACAGATGGTCCTGTCCTTTTCAGGGACAGGATTCTTCCCACTCTTCAGTCACCCTCATTCGTGCTGAGCCAGGCATTTGTGTGACTGCTTGGTGAACCAAATGGGAGGGAGCTGGGCCAGCTCAACTATTTTTTTACTCAAGTTTATTGTTACTCAGATGAGTTCCCCCACCCTGTCCTAACGAACAGCTGTGCTGGCAGAAGAGACAAGATAGTGCAAGGCCCAAAACAAGTGGTGGAGGAAGAGAGTGGGTGGGATTGATTCCTTTGAAAGCAGTACTTGCTTATACCTAAAGTGTTCATGGAATTACAGGCCTTGCACTCTCTCACATCCTACTCAACTCCATCAAAGTACCTCTGAACTCTTATCTCTGCCAACTGCCTTTAAAATATGGAGCTCAAGAAAGCGAAGCAAAAGTTTACCCTGCAAACAAGCAAGGCTGTTTTTGAGAAACGGACTGAAAGTAGGATGAGTACCTGACTGGGTCTCACTTGGGAGGAACAAGACTCCTGTTTCTTGTCCACCTTGTCTGGCTGCTGCTGGGGACGCTGCTGCAGGATGTACTCGTACGTAGTCAGCTTGTGCCGCACTGAAAGGGAAGAAAGAGACCTGTCAGCACAGGAAAGGGCCCTCCCTGACTGCACTTACATAAACAGGCTGGATGACTACACAATCAAAGTGTAACTATAAACATGAAAAACTGATAGTCTAAGCCAAAAGTACCTGTGCACTGTACATCCTACTATAACCTTTACTGTCACCATCACAATGCTTTCTTATAGTCCTGCTATTCTAAAGTCTCCTAGAAGGTACAGCCTTCTATACTGTAGCAATTTGTTCAGTTCGTTTCAGAGCAAATCCATTATTCATGCCCAACAGGGGCAAGATCTGTAGTGTACCAAAAGCTCAGTGAGCAATCAGAAGGTAAGTGGTGCTAAATGGAGAGAAGAAATTGAGCAGGTTAGTGTGTCCTGTAGTGATTGAGACACCTAATGTGCAAACCAGAGAGCATCAAATGCATGGCTTGCCTTGTGCCAAACAGATGTGCCCATAGTTCACATGTCCCTGACTTTATGAGCTCTCCAGCAAATACATCTGCTTCCATGAATGACCAAAAGCATGTGACATTTCTGAGCAACTTCATTTCTTCATGAGACCCAAAATCTCACGAGAGTCCAAAACGCAGACATTCTTCCCATAATGACCTTAAGTATTTTTAGAGAACAAACCCCAGAAATGGATGCTGAAGGGTTTTAGTGCACAGCCTGGTAGTTATTCCTCCTTTTTTACAGAAGCACAGCAGTTCAAGGAGATGCCTAGGATCATCTGGACTAAAATCCCCCCTCTGCCTGAAGACATTTATATCAATGATACCTTACCTCTCAAAACCATGCCCTGAACACAGAACTACTTCACAGAGAAGTGGGGGAGAGCAGAGGAGTGGTGCCCCTCTGCTAAAGCAATCACCTTATGAAGAAATAAAAATCCAGGATCTTTGGGCCAGGAAGAGAGAACATAGAGATGAATGTGAGTCTGCAGCCAAGTGATTACTTAACAGGGACAGTGCAGGCTGCTGGTAAGTGCTCCTAGAATGGCACCCTTTGCTTTCTTTGAAAAGCAGAATATTGCTTCATAAGCAAAGGCCTATCAACCATTTTTAATTTAGATTTTGTTGGTTTCTGAATACTTACAGCATAACTTTTAAAATATTTTAATAGAGCTATTTAGTTAAAATACTGCATTTTTTTTTGCCAGATAACACTGCAGCACACAACATGCAAAATATAATCACAGTCTGTGAACAACCCTATATGCTTTCCTATATGCCCTTCCTATTCCCTACTATTTTTTTCTTTTTATTCTGCTATCAGCCTCTCAGTATCGAAGAAAAAAAATATCCTCCCTCCAAGCTTCTGAAGTGCCCTGCTTCACCAAATGCCTCCAGAACTGAGTCTGAATCAAGACTAGTAATTCTGAATACATGGGTCTACTATTTTTAGAATAACCTACTTCCTTTGAGTGATCATAGTGAGTAATTAAAATCAGGAGAGTAACTCTGAATTTTCACTGCGCTTGTAACAAAACTAGATACTAAATTTTAATAGTCATACCTGACTTCAGCCATTTTTTATGGGAAGCCCAAGGGCAGTACCACTCACATGGGTGCTATTTAATTTCTGTAATTTAATTATTGAAAACCAAAATGTATATGAAGAAATACTGACCAACAGTAATTACACTGGAATTGGTAAAGGGTATTTCTAGTCCCAAAAGAGGGTAGACAGTTCATTACAACACTGTCTACCTTAAAGCATTCAGAGGAGACTATTGACAATTACAGCTATGAAATAAGAGGAGTTTAAGTTCAGACATACTTTGTCTGTCTCCCTGAAACCCAGCTGTAAGTGCAAATGCAGTGGTAAGTGCAATGCATACTCATATGTAGCACACCATATAGGCTCCAGTGTGGTAACATCCCTCTTTAAAGCACGGGCTTACACACTACATTCTGCACAGCTGGGAACAGTTTCATTAGGGCAGCAGATTACAATGTAATTCAATGTTAAAAAACTTAGCAATAATTCTGTTTCCACGTAAGTAAAAAAGATTTAGAATTAGGCCAAAAGTAGGAGTTAATTTGGCTCGAAATTTATTCTGAAAGAGGAAAGAGAACCACCCCAAGACAAGAGCAGCAAAAACTTTCCCAAGCTCAGAGCAGAGCTAGTGGCACACACGGAGGTTTCTGTCTGACAGATAAAGCAGGACACTATCTCAGGCAGGGAGCACCCTCTTGTGGAAGCTGTACACAAGGACAGGATAAATACCACTCAGGACTAAACTGAATAATTCTTTTTCATCCAGAAGAAACCTTCCTGGAGTGGCCCCAGCTTTGTTATGCTTTTGTCTTTCCACGGTGCTAGATCTAAGTTTTAAATCTCCAGGCAGTGCCATTAACCCAGAAAAGCCAACTGTCAGTTCTGCCAAGGAAGTAAAATTGCAGCATGCCCAAATTTCAGTCAAGCTCAAAGAGGCTCTAGAAGGAAAATGATTGTCAGTGTCCTCACTGAGTGCACTGTCCATGCCAGCTGAGGAACACTCACCTATCAAACACTACACTTCAGCAGGGCAACTGTTTTGCTCCTGGAGCCGTGCTGGTTTGTGCTGACCTAGTTTATGTTGGCATCTGCAGGTCTGTTAACTGAGAACCTGAAAATCTATCCAAGGATCCTCTGTAACTGCTGTCCTCACTTCTCTTCCACCACATCCCTTCTTCCCTAGTTCTGGCACCACCGACTACTGCAAATGTAAGATCTTTCCCTATCATGACTTTCATCAGCAGCCAAAAAGCATTGGCTTAATTTTAGACGGCGGCTGAAAAAAGGTTTTTGATGCCCATCTCTACATAAACAAACATCCTTTCTTGACAGAGCAACAAGCAGTAGATCTAAAGAGGAGGCTTTCTGAAAGCCTCTTCCTCTGAATTCCACAAGTCTTCTTGTATCAATATGGTACAGTTTCCATAAAGGGACCTTAACCTGGATGTCAGTGCTCCAATCAGTAATTTCGCTCAGTACATCCACATTTCTCTGGGATAAGGGAAAACAGGCTCTCTCACACAACAGAAGTCCTAGGGAGCATAGTGAGGAGACTCACAAAGGTCAATCTGAATCTGCCATTGCTGGCACCAAGCTGGGATTGACCAGTTCATCCCACTGGGCCTCTCCAATACTCTCCCACGTGCTTTCAGTTTCAGGAAAACATAGCTTCAACATGGCTGCAGAGGCCTAACACAAGCCCCACATTACACATGCACTGATAAACCTACCTGGTACTGGGGGGAACTCGGAAATATAATGTTAAATCCCAATTTTGTACCTTTTCAATGGCAATCTTGCACAACGGGTGTATACTAGTGACACGGGTGAACACACAGTGAATGCAGGATGAGTAGAAGCTAAGCAAAAATGAAACAGGGGTGTAGATGACAGGAACAAAACACCTACAGAGATAGATGTGAAAGGTCAAGAGGTGGCCCAGCAGGATCATGGTCACTAGGCTCAGAAGAATAAAAATCCCAGCTGTGACCAAAATGGCAGGTGCCCGAGTCTCAACAGGAGATGCAGGAAGAAACACAAACCAGCGGTCCATGTGGTTCCTCAGAGCTGTAAAATAAAGAGAGTTGGAGGTAAGTAGATTGTCCACGTATGAAATATCCCTAAATAAACTTTACAGCTGGAAATCTTGTTAACTCAAAAGTAGCTGCAGACCCATTGTGCCTTGGAGGCCTAAGAAATCTGGTGCCTGCAGGGCTTTTAGGAAGAGCAATTAGCTCTGTAAGGAAAGACATTCCATCCAGCTGAGCAGAGATACTCTAACAGAAATATAAAATTGAAGGAGTAAGGAATGGAGTTCCTCCACAGTGGAAGAGCTCACAGAATCCAAACCCTCATCAAGATATGCTGGCTGATTCCCAGGATGCTCATCTGAAGCACTGCTGTACCATCAAAGTGCTGGTCAGAGCGAAGCACCGCGGGGTCGACGAAGAACTCCACAAAGACGTAGAAAGCAACGAGCAGCAGAAGCCCCAGGCCCAGAATGGCAGACAGCACACTGTTCAAAAAGAGCCTGTGGGGAAGGGGAGAGGTCTCAGTGGCTTCAATAACATCACACATCCAATTCAATATCCCAGCCTCTAATAGAGATAGAGACAGCTATCTTGAATTACTGTCACACTTTCTTACACTTATGATAGATACTGGTGAAAAGCCTTACTTATTTTTTGTTACCCTGAGGGACTAAACTGTGACCCTTCAGTGCAACCATGGTTACAAAACAGTCAAGTACAACTAGGACAGACAAAGAGCTCCCTGCACAAAATCTGAAAGCAGTGTAACATGGCACCCAGCAACAACAACACTTTGCTTTCCACGGGGTTTTAGTGCAGGAAAGTAAACTAAGAAGCATCAGTGATAGTCTCCTTATTCTTATCTGAAACCTGGCATGGATTAGAGGTCCCTATATGCTGCTGTGACTCCTGCTAACTGGCAAGTCTTGTAGGGAAAGCACTTGATCTGGATGCAGGTTGTTTCAGATTGGAACAGTACCATCATGGTTCCATTCCTACTCCAGCTCTCAGAAGCACTAAGGACACCCAATTAACATCCTGTAAGCTTTTCCAAATACCAAATAATAACTCTATGTTCTCTGTTTTTACTTACAGATGTTCAGCTACAACATTCTAAGTTTAGGAATTTTATCCCTGGTTATTTGAATGTCATGATCATGCTTGTATTTTCCACCTAGTTTTCTCATGACTGATCTATTCAGCCAGGGGATAAAAGAAAAGTGGTTCTGTGTGGCTAAGCACAGACTGGACTGAGATACAGGAAACCTTGGAAAGAGAAGGAGACACGTTATTGATGCAGGGCTGTGTTTCTGTCACAATCCCAAGCTCTTACCAGTAATTTCTCTCTCCCACACAGTTGTTGAGCCATTTGCAGTGATGATCAAAGCCACACACACACTTGTTGCAAGTTCCACAGTGCTTTGACTTGGCACTCCTGCCAAAGAAAGGGTGGCATTAGCGTGGCAGCACCAGCTCACTACTGTGACTTTTCAGTGACTCAAACACCGGGGGATACAGCAGCAGAGATCCTGGTGATAGTGAGTAAACCTTCTGCATGAGGAGTACTTCATCTTCCAAACTCATCTGCCACTGTTGGACCACAATCCCAAACACTACAAAATTCGCCTTTCAATGCACTGCATGATTTTTAATTTGGAGATTGCTGAATTCTTATTTGAATCCCTTCAGCAGTTCTACAGAGCTTGATCTTAATGCCTGCCCTCCAAGCATTTCCTGCTACTGGTCAGCATCCAGCCAGAGACAAGCACACACACAGGTTACACACTGTTAGGTAAAACACCAACACCCAGGGAACATGGAACACTACAGCCCTCTCCACACAATGTGAGCAATGAAATAAAACACAGAACCCTGTGCACATTTGACAGAAGGCCCCTACCCAACTACCTGAACCCTGCCACAGGATGAAGCTTAACTTGCACCGTAGCAGTTCAGGGGCTCAATTTCAAATCTTACAGTCTGACATTAAGGACTAATGGTGACGTACAATGGTGAAGAAGACAGAGCAGTAGAAAGAAAAGAGAAGATACTTACACATCTACATCACAGACATGGCAGTGATGGTTCTCAATGACATGTGCGTGTTGGTTACGGTTGAAGGTGGCCAGAGGCCCCAGATAGTTTTTTTCTCTCACATTTGCATCCGCAGGATCAATGGAGACTGCGGTAAGATGAACAACTAAATGGTAGATAAAACACACTCCTGGACACTGAAGAACACAGTTAAGGATTTAACACGTGTCTTTTAATCCTTAATACACAAATCCCACACAGATGAGAAATTTATGGCGTAGAATTGCTACACAACTGATTGCAGCATATTAATCTGAGCTTTATTGATAGAGATGTTTGACTTGTAATAAATATCCTCTGGAAAAAGACAACGACATCTACAGGAACATCCCTCCTCATTATGTACTACTCTGCCTTGCAGAAGTGTCCTTCCTAGCACAGGGTGTTTTTAAAAGTTACCTTTACTTACCAAGTAAAGTACAAGTACAGACTGCTGACATAGCTCCAAATTTCTTAGTCCATACAGACTCCATGGAAAGAAGAGTAGTTGTGCACACACCCTTTCACAAGACCAAGAAAAAAAAAAGTCACATCAAGGAAATAGTATTGATTACCTTGCTTTCCTTTTCCTTAGTCAGAATCCCAAGGAAGAGGAGCACACCTTTAAAGTAGGCTCCTACACAATTTACAGGCAGGACTCGGGATTTGTCCCCAGTGATAGTTTGTACCAGCCCATGTTCTCCTCTAGAGCCAAGGATACGATATAACCAGCGGGCAGCCAGTGGCGGGGCAGCAGAGGAACCAGGATTCCAAAGCCAACCAGTGCATAGAAGAGGAACAGCAGCCAGGCTGTGATCTGGAACAGGTGCAGGGGCCAGCTCCAGCCATTTCTTCGAGCGCGTTGGCCCTTCACCTCAGGGACAGCTTCGCCCAAATCCTCTGGAGCTATCTTATTATGAGGTTTATTGCAGATATTCATCTACAGAAATCAAAAATGGAAAACGAAATGACGTGATACAAAAGTACTGTGACTGAACCCTGGTGCTGGAGATATGCTCCAAGGTGGACAAAGTTAGAGAGACTAAAATGATGGCACATGTGAGGAGAAACAGCTCTGAGCTCAGAAGCGATTTCTCCTTTTTTCAGTTTGTGGTGGATTATTAGATGCTGCTTTTCACTTGCCACAGGGCCAGGAGAGTTTCTAACAACAGAGAGTTGGGCTGCTTCATGGAAAACTTGAGATACCAGGGAGAGCAAACCAGGCAGTAGAGCAGGGGCAGCATCACAAAATTGGCACAAAGGAGCTCTGCTGGACCTGAGCTGACTCAAGGTACCTCTGCACCACTCTCATTCTTCCTTAGTTACTAAAGAGGACGTGAAATTAACTTCTAACATGATAAACAACTTCAATTAGTCTGACTAACATGCACAGGAGAGCGATGAAAGAAAAGGAGGAGGTCTCTGGCTCGCTTGTGGTATTTTTGATAATGGTTCCAGTGCCAGAACAATGCCACAGGGCTGGAAGAGAGCAAGCACGGCAACGTGCTGAAGGAGTGAGCAGGACAATTCCAAGCTTCGTATGCCAACAGCCCTTCAGTCCCAGTGAAGGGCTGGAAATGGCTTTTTTGGGTCAACTGGTAGAGGAGTGGGTAAGAATAGCAGAGAATGTAATTTATGCTCATCAGCACGGTCTTATCAACAGGCAGGCTGGTATAAAAAATTCCTAACTTCACCCTTTGATGCGATTAGCAGTATCTGCCTGCATTCATCATTTAAGTTGCTACATGGCAACTGCCTCATCACTGATGAGAAATCATTACCAATCACGTAATCCTTTTCTCATTAGGCTGTTGAAAACTTGCTCGTGCATCACTTTGAGCTATCTGTTACAAAACCCGCAGTGGGTATGCCCGGCACGCCTTTCTACGCAGCTCCAGAAAACCCTGAATATAAAAAACAAGGCATGAAGTCACTGTCAGGGTGACAGTGTCAGGGTGACAGTGACAGTGACTGCCATTCTGGTGAGAGCCGCGTAGACCCCTCCCGCACTTCACCACCTCCCGCCCCTCACCTTCTCCCCGCAGAAGCGGTTGACAGCGGCCCCAGCCCCGCCTCATGCCCAGGCGGGGCGCGGGGCCCCCGGCTGAGGCCTCCACGGCAGCTCCCGGCGCCTCCGCGGGCCTCGGGCCGCTGGGCCCTTCGCCATGGTAACGGCTACGGCGGCGCGCAGGGGGCAAAACGTGCCGGGCGCGATCGTTCCGCGGGGACACGGGAGGAAGGAGCGAGGCTTCGTCCTGCACCGGCCCCGGTGTGGGACCCGGGGAAATCCCACCTACGACACTTCTCAGCCTTCCCAGGGGTCACATTCCACACAGATGGGGCTGGACGTGCCCAGTGAGCCAGCGGTGGAGGCTGGTTGTGGGCATCCCACTGCTGGAAAATTCCATTCCCTATTGTATCACCCGGTCTT
>VWZW01006719.1:30887-40912 GCA_013397115.1 Edolisoma coerulescens | reverse complement strand
TATATATATATATATATATATATATACACACACATATATATATTCCGATTTACACTGTGATGTAATGAGGTTGCAGAATTTTACTGGGGAGTTTGGAATTTTACTGGAGGCTTTGCACTGGTTTGTGCTTAAGTAAAACAACGTAAAGGACACAGAAATAAGGATTGCTTTATCAGTGAAGGATTAAGGACACCCCTGGGCAAGCAGGATAACACAGCGTTTGATGGATTTGAAACCCTCCTAGCATCATCTGGCATCAGTAATTCCAGCAAGATGGATTCCAGGGATGCCTGGATCATGGAATCACAGATTATCCTGAGTTGGAAGGGATCCACAAGGATCAAGTCCAACTCCTGACCCTGCACAGGACTACCCCAAAAATCACAGCACGTGTCTGACAGCTTTGTCCAAATGCTTCCTGAAGTCCGGCAGGTTTGGTGCTGCGACCACCTCATTTCCCTGCATCACCAGACAAGCAGCAGGAACATCGGGAAAACAGAATCATAGAATCATTAAGGTTGGAAAAGACCTCTGGGATCATCGAGTCCAACCACTAACCCAGCTCTGCTATGTTCACCACTAAACAATGTCCCCAAGTACCACATCCNTGGTAACGGCTACGGCGGCGCGCAGGGGGCAAAACGTGCCGGGCGCGATCGTTCCGCGGGGACACGGGAGGAAGGAGCGAGGCTTCGTCCTGCACCGGCCCCGGTGTGGGACCCGGGGAAATCCCACCTACGACACTTCTCAGCCTTCCCAGGGGTCACATTCCACACAGATGGGGCTGGACGTGCCCAGTGAGCCAGCGGTGGAGGCTGGTTGTGGGCATCCCACTGCTGGAAAATTCCATTCCCTATTGTATCAACCGGTCTTTATGGTATGAAAATGTAGTATTTTTGTTTATATATATATATATATATATATATACACACACATATATATATTCCGATTTACACTGTGATGTAATGAGGTTGCAGAATTTTACTGGGGAGTTTGGAATTTTACTGGAGGCTTTGCACTGGTTTGTGCTTAAGTAAAACAACGTAAAGGACACAGAAATAAGGATTGCTTTATCAGTGAAGGATTAAGGACACCCCTGGGCAAGCAGGATAACACAGCGTTTGATGGATTTGAAACCCTCCTAGCATCATCTGGCATCAGTAATTCCAGCAAGATGGATTCCAGGGATGCCTGGATCATGGAATCACAGATTATCCTGAGTTGGAAGGGATCCACAAGGATCAAGTCCAACTCCTGACCCTGCACAGGACTACCCCAAAAATCACAGCACGTGTCTGACAGCTTTGTCCAAATGCTTCCTGAAGTCCGGCAGGTTTGGTGCTGCGACCACCTCATTTCCCTGCATCACCAGACAAGCAGCAGGAACATCGGGAAAACAGAATCATAGAATCATTAAGGTTGGAAAAGACCTCTGGGATCATCGAGTCCAACCACTAACCCAGCTCTGCTATGTTCACCACTAAACAATGTCCCCAAGTACCACATCCACACACCTCATGAACACTTCCAGGACTGATGATTTCACCACTGCCCTGGACAGCCTGTTCCAGTGCCTGACCACCCTTTCCAGGAAGAGATTTTCCCTGATATCCAATTTAAACCTCTACTGGCACAACTTGAGGCCATTTCCTCTTGTCCTATCACTTGTTACCTGGGAGAAGAACCCGACCTCACCTGGTTCCACCCTCCTGTGAGGGAGTTGTAGAGATTGATAAGGTCCCCCCTGAGCCTCCTTTTCTCCATGCCAAGCCCTCCCAGCTCCCTCAGCTGCTCCTCATCAGATTTGTGCTCCAGACCCTTCCCCAACTCCACTGCCCTTCTCTGGACTCGCTCCAACACCTCCACGTCCTTCTTGCAGTGAAGTTTGCCAGCTTTTACTGTCATTAGCAGTCAGTGACGTGGGTGTTACTGACTAGTCCAGTTGTACCTGAAGGTTTGAAGGGTAGAAGAAAACCCGCCCAAAACCCCGTTTGTGGTGTCCATTTTGGCTGGGACACCTCATGTGCAGGGACAAATATTTACCCCGTAATTCCCTACTTTGCATCCCAGCCCGTGGCCGCAGTCAGCACGGGCCAGCTGCGGATTTTGGTGACGCAGCCCTGCCGGTCCCCCCGGCCCAGCCCGCACCTCTGCTGCCCCTGGGGAGGCTTTTCCTCCTCGTCCAGCGGAGCAGGCGAGCGCAGCCCGGCCCCGCTGGCCGGCGCATAAGGAGCTCCTTGTGAGCCGCCCGCGGCCTGCGCACAGCGGCCGCTTTGTGCGAGGGGCACCGGCCGGCCACCGCCTCAGAAGGGCTCTGTGTGCCGAGGGAAGGGCGTCCCGGGGCCGGCGTGTCCTTCTCTCGCTGTCCCCAAAGGCCCTCGTCACCTTTTCAACCCCCAGCTGCTCTCCCTGCGCAGGGGTCTGGCCGTGCTGGCGGTGGCTGGGGGTGCCCGAGGAGTGCGGGGCGCTGCACCCCACTTGTTCTCACAGCCCACCCTCCTCGAGACGGGTGCAGGGGAACAGCTCAAGTGCTTGGCGAGCCGGGGAGCTGCAGTTTGGACCAGCCATGTGCTCAGCTCCTGTCACAGCTATTGCAGCGGGAAGTCTCCTGGACACAAGGAAGCACGGCCCTTGTCACCATCCCCTGCTCACCAGTGCCAGGGAGCTCTGCTGTGCTTTCCAGGCGCTGCCAAGGCAGATGAAGACAGTCTTGGTTGTGCAGGATGTTCAGGGCAGCATGTTGGAAGTTGTCCCTGCCCATGGCGGTGGAGTTGGCACAAGATGATTCTTTCCAACCCAAACCATTCTGTGATTCTGTATTCAGCCCATCCCGTCTCCCATTTTTATGCTGGGGGTCTCTTCAGCATGGCCCCAGGAACAGTACTGCTGGAAGGGACATGGACACTGCATGACCCTGGATGGGCTTGGTAGCTCTATTGGCACCCCAAGCTCTGCAAGGTGACCCTGCCATCAGCACAGCCACCAGCTGTCCCCAGGAGCCTTGCCCCAGGAGCACAAAACATAGAGCAAGGAGGACACCCTTCCTACAGCCACTTTTCTTTTATTAGAGGTTACAGGATACAAGAAGCTGAATCAGCATGCCGAGTGCTGTTGGCTCACTCTGTCTTTCCCCTCCGTGTGCCATGTGAGCAGACAGGAGGGGAGTTGGCAGAAGCAGGCACCCCCAGGCTGGTCCTTCCATTGCCCATGGGGTTTTTCCTATAGGGACACAGTTTTTGCTGTGGAGGCTATGAGAAAGCATTATGGGAGAGGGATATCTCCAATGGGACAAAAACTGGGACCACTGAGCTGAACCTGCTCCGTTGCTCCCCAGGAGAGACCCTGGCATGGCCCCACACCTGCCTCCAGAGGGAATCAAAACACATATGGGGACACAAAGGCTGTGACTTTGAAGATGTGCTTGCCCAGGAGGACTTTGTGGGAGAACTCGCTCATCTCCAGCTCCACCTCCAGCGTGGCTGGCCCTGCCACGGGGCTGGTGAGCAGCAGCTCTCCCGTCTGCCGGTCCGAGCGCCGCACGGCGAAGACGCCCTGGCCCCGTCCGCCCGTGATGGCGAAGCGCAGGCTGTCACCCACGAAGCGGGTGGTGGACATCTTGAAGAGGACACGCGGCACAGTGCGGTTGGCCTGCAGCGGCAGGTAGTGGAAGGAGATGGAGCTGGCAGCCTGGTGGCAGGCTCGGCTGTCCATGGGGCAGGGGTTCCTCTCGCACTGGCTGCCAGGAGAGAAGGGATGCCACCGCTCAGTGCCGTGGTTTGGCTCTCAGGGAGCTGCCCTCATCCTTGCACACAAGCCCAGCCCGTGCCACAGGCAGCATCTCCAGCCCCGCTGTCGGTCCTGTGGCAGAGCAACCCAAGACAGCCACATCCGAGTGTGTCTGGCATTGGATCTCTGCCTCATCCCTGTTTCTGCCAGGCAAATGCCACGGCTTGAAGGGACACAGCTCTGGGTGAGACTGGGTGGGTGCTGCTGTCCCAACTGAAGGCCAGGGATGGAGCCAGATGTGCCTCCTGAAGAAGAACCTGTCAGGATCAGGGATGCTCCTCTGTTTGGGCAGCACAAAGCAGTTTAATCTCAAGAGTGGGATGGCTGGGACTGCTGGAAGGCAGCTGACAGCACCACATGGATGTGCAGCAGAGGAAAACCAGCATCATTCCCCCCAGGCGGGGGCTCTGAGAGGGGCTGGGGTCCTGGATAAAGCCACCATGTATTGGGGTGCTCGACCTGCACCCCCAGCATCCCAAGACCATCAGGGAACATACCAAGCACACCTGAGCACCCCATGTGGCAATTTGCTACCAGTGCTGGCTGGCGCTCACCCTGCTAGCCCTGAGTGACACAGCACAGTCCCCAGCACACAATAGGACTCATCACCTGGGGACAGGGCATGACACAGCCCGAGCCACACACACTGTGGTACTCACAAGGCAGAGGTCTTGACATAGCTGGTGTTGTGGCGCGGAGGGGGGCACTTGGGGCGCACGCAGCGGTGGCCCCCGAAGGTGTTGATGCAGAGGTCACCCTGGGTGCAGTTGTGCTGCTTCCCAGCGCACTCATTCACATCTGTGGTGGTGGCACGGGGTGAGTGGGGCTGTCCCCACTGCATCCCTCTTCCCACGGGAGGCTCCCTGCCCTGCACCCTGGGTTCTCACCCTCGCAGGCGTTGCGGTCAGCATGGAGCAGGTACCCAGGGGGGCAGAGGCAGCGATAGGAGCCGGGGAGGTTGAGGCAGTCGTGGAGGCAAATCTGTGTCTGGGGGCTGGACTGGTAGAGCTGGCATTCATCCACATCTAGGGTGAACAAGGTGGGGAATGGCCAGAGGTCCCGTTGCCACCAAGCCCTCCATCATCTTCACCCCCATCTTACCTTGGCACACACCACCAGGTCGCAGCTGGAAGCCGGTGTCACAGCTGCAGCGCCGGGAGCCCAAGCGGCCCTCGGCACAGCGGGGCTGGCGGCTGAAGGAGGTGTTGCTCAGTGTCACCCAGTCTGCAGGGGAGAGCAAGTGTCACATGCTGGGGCATGGGGAGATGGTGGGGGCCAAGGTTCTGGGGGGCTGCCAGGGAAGGGGGAGACAGGCGCAGCATGGCCAGGTACTGTCCCCATGAGAATCCCCGTCCTCTGCAGCCCAAACCGAGGCACCTACAGGAGTAGATGGGGCTCTGGCAGCTGGAGCCTGACCAGCCTGGGGGGCAGAAGCACGTGTAGCTCTGGTTGCCATCCACGCAGGTCCCGCTGTTGGCACACGGGTTGCTGGAGCAGTCATCAATACCTAGGGAGAAGGAGCTTGTGAGCATCAGCTGGAGAAGCGCATCCTTGCCCATCCCCGGTGCCCATTGCTGCAGCCTCCGGGCAGAGCAATGGAACCCCACGGCTCAGGGTGACAGAGGAGCCTGTGGGAAGGGCGGAGCCCACGGCACCCCAGCCCTGCTCCACTTCACTTCTGCAGAAGGGCTGGGTGCCGCTCCACGTGCGGTTGTGCCGGCAGGCGCGGGTCTCCGAGCCCACCAGCCGGAAGCCGGCGTGGCAGACGAAGTGAACCTCGTGGCCCACCCGCAGGCTCCGGCCCAGCATCCGTCCATTCAGGGGCACTGCCAGCTGTGGACAGGTCTCTGTGGACAGACAGACATGGGTAGGGATGGACACTGCCAGCCTGGAGCCAACCCCAGCCTGACAGGGAGCTGGGGGTCCCTTGCCCAGACTGCTTTTGTGGGTCCAGGGGTCAGAGCTGGCCCCGTGGGGATGTCACCCATGGTGGTGACCAGCCAGGGTTACCGTTGCGTTTGGTGGCTGGTCTCTGGAGGCGGCTCTGGAGGAGGGAGAGCTGCTGCCGGAGCCCGCGCGTGCCCCGCAGGTGGGCAGCCTCCTGTGCCACCAGCAGCTTCTGCATCTGCCGCACCACGCTGAGCGCCTGCTGCCGGTTCAGGCATTCCTGGGGGAACATGGGGACACCCCAACCACCAGCTGGGTTCCCCTGCTACCCTGACACAGCCTGGGAGGACCCTTCCAAGCAGGCAGCATCTCTGGGGTTGGTTTGGATGTCCTGCCCTGGACAGAGCCCCTTCCCATCCTGGCTGGGGTCTGATGCTGGCTCTGTGTCTGCTCCAGCCTCAGCCCCCACCTCCCGGTCCTGCTCTGGCACTTGGATGCTGTGGAGAAGCTGCATGCCCTGAGTGCATTTAACATCATTTCACTGCTGCAGTGAAAGCCCCATGCCCGTCCCCCTGGCTCTGGCAGCGCCACAGCACGCCACAGGTGCTGTGGCTGTGCCATACCCCCACTCTGGGCTGGTGTCGGGGTGCTGGGGTGTCAGAGGTGGGTGCTGAGCAGCCCACAGAGGGAGGTCTGCTGTGGGGCTGGAGGGGAGGGAATGCAGGTCCTTACCTGGGAGCTGCCAAGGGGCAGCTGCAGGATGCCCAGGGCCAGCCAGGCTGGCAGTGGGATGAGGAGCATCACGCTGGGGCTGGCTACAGGGGCAAGACGCTGACGGTCCGTTTCTGCTCACAGCCGTGTTCTGCACTCGCTGGGATTTATCCGCAGCCTGTGCCCATGTGTTTGTTGGTTTTTCCCCTGCCTGAGGCCG
The DNA here is from genome assembly GCA_013397115.1 of Edolisoma coerulescens. Lineage (NCBI taxonomy): Eukaryota > Metazoa > Chordata > Aves > Passeriformes > Campephagidae > Edolisoma > Edolisoma coerulescens. The sequence goes on along the minus strand of VWZW01006719.1, from coordinate 34,308 downwards.
AGCTGTAGGAAAGTTTCCCCTTGGCACTGGCTCTAGCCTCTCCCTTCCCTTCCCTTCCGCTCCTTCCCCTCTCTGCACATCAGAGGCTTTGGGGCCTTTCATGTCCCAGGGCCAGCAGATATCAGGGCCAGGCGGTGGCTGTCACGGCACTTACGGTGGTACCGGCGGTGCCGGGCTCACCACACAGCCAGTCCCGGCTCTGGGGCTCCCCGGCATGCAGAGATGCAGGATGAGGCTAATCCCGTGCGCTAGCTAAGCCTGGGAAAGTCTCCTGGGAGAAAAGATGACTCTGGGGTCTGTGCGGGGGTTCTGCTCACGGGTGGGGCTGGGGCTGCTGGGAACGGTAGCCCAGGAATGCTGCGGACTCACTGGACTCGCACAGCTTTGCTGGGGTGAGCTCAGCCCTGGCTGGAGATCAGAGGGGAATCCCAAGGCTCTGCTGCAGCCTGGAGCTGGGGTGCAGTTGATGTTATGGTCCACATTAACATAAGGGTCAGGGTTAACGTTAGAGTCAGCATTAGGGCTAGGGATGAGGTTAAGATTAGGGTTAGGATTAGAGTTGGGGTTAACATCAGTGTTAGGTTTGGAATTAGCATTAAGTTTAATATTTTGATTAGCATTAAAGTCATTGTTAGGGCTAAAGTCAGGTTTTTTGTTAGGGTTAGTGTTGGGACCAGTGCCAGGTGTTCAGATCCATATTAGCAGGAGCATTTGCATGAGAGTTGGGGCTGGCATTAGCGTTAGTGCCAGGGTTCAGGACAGGGTCAGGGTTAGACTCAGGCTGAGGGAACTGAAGCATTTTGAGCTGGGTTTATGCTGACACTCAGCTCAGCCCTGACAGCTTCTGGGTAGGATGCTCCCAGTCCCTCCTGCCTGGGGCATTTCAGGAGCTCCCCTGAGCAGGGATGTCTGAAGCCCACACCTCTGCCCTATGCCAGGAGAGCATCTGGCATGGGTTCTGGTAGCACTGTGCTGGGGCAGGTGCTCATGGTGCTGTTGAGCCCCCTGAGCAGCCTGGGCTCTGGGACCCCTGCCCGACCCCGAGTGCCTGCGGAGACACGGCCCCCTCGGGCCCAGCATCTCTCCCACCGCCGGCCCCCCGGCTCTCACATCCTCCCACCCTGTAACCACGCTGCCCAGCTCTCCGGAGCGTGTATTTGGCCTCATGCCTGCAGCGGTGTGTGTTACCTCCCCGGCATGTTTAATTCATGGGGCAGGAGGAAGGCTGGCAGCAGGGGCCCCCTTGCTGCCCCAGCCCCTTGGCTCCCAGTCTCCCAGTGTCCCAAAGTGGGTGCCGCTTGCGACCCCAGCTCCTGCTGCCTTCACAGCCCGACCCCGGCTCGGCAGCGGGGCTGGGGCAGAGCACGGAGGGCTGACCCCGCTGCGGGACGTCCCGGCGGGGCTGCAGCCCGGGGCCCCGGGAGTTGTCTGCCACATTCGCTCCAGCGAGCAACTGTTTTGACAGAGCTATTACTCACCCGTCAAGCTTTTGTTCCCGCTGCCCAGCGGTGCCTGTCTGGAGTCCTGAATAGGATCAAATCCTGCAACCAGACACACACACACGCACACGGGAGCGCGCGGCCGAGCTCGCCCCAAAGCCAGCGCCGCTGCGGGGCGGCTCGGCTCTCCCCAGTCCTCCCTCCGGAGCTTGGGGCTCTGGTCCCCCCATCTCAGGACCTACATGAAGCTCTTGGTCCTGCTGGTTTGCAACCTCCTGGTGTGGAGGATGCGTGAGACGAGGTCGGATGCTCCAGAAAAGTTGTCCCCGCCGGCTCCAGGAGGTAAATGGGAGAGGGGCTGCCTCTCCGGCAGCAGGGCTGGGAGGCAACTGGTTTGGGGGGTGAGGGCACCCTGAGCACCGTCCCCTTGGACCAGACCAGATGTGTGGGAGACTGGGTGGGTGATGGGCACCCAGGGATGGCAATGGGGGGCTTGGTGGGTGACAGGGGCTGAGGATGGAATGGGGCTGGGAGAGAGAGCATGGACTTGGTGATGGGATGGAGCTGGGGGGCTCTGGGGCTGGTGTTGCAATGGAACCAGGGGACTCTGGGGCTGGTAATGGGATGGAGCTAGTGATGGAATGGGGCTGGGGGTCCTGCAGCTGGTGATGGGGGCTAGTGATGGGTCTAGCCCAGTGGGGTCTGGACCCTGGCAGGACAGAGGCGGGGGGGCAGAGGGGGTACATTCCTGGCAGTCTCAGCCCACCCGTGCGAGACAGGGGCCCAGCGGGCTGCCCCCCCCCCGCTCGGCCCCTTGGCCCTTTTGTGCTCTCAGCCCAAAAGCTCTTTCTTCTCTCCCCTCAAGTCTCCATGGAGACCCGGGTGCCTTCCCGGTATCCCCGGCTGCAGTCGGACCCTTCAGGGGGAATTCCCACGGCCCCCCAAAGGGCAGAGATAGGGGGAGGGCACTTGTACCCCTCAGCCCCCTTGGCCCCATCTATATTCCCTCCTGTCCACCCCAGCTCTCAGCATGAAGGAGACCTTCCTGGTGCTCTCACTGCACAACAAGTTGAGGAGCAAAGTGCAGCCCCCCGCTGCCAACATGCAGAAGCTGGTGAGCCCCCTTGCTGGTCCCGTGTCCCCCGCCTTCCATGTCACACCCACCTCCCACTCCGTGCCCAGGCAGGGAGGTGGGCAGCCCATGGGTGACACACGGCAGTTTGCTAACACGCTAATGAAGCAGAAGAGCTGGCTGGTGTGGGGCCCCTGGGGAAGAGCGTGCCACTGGCACTGCCACATGCAGGGCACAGCAAAAGCAGGTCCCTTGAGGTGCCTTTTGGGGTCCCCCATGTCCCTCTGATGGCTCCTGATCACCCCACAGCTGCACACACTGAAGGCAGGACTGGACCCTAGGGATCCCTTGCAGCATCCCCCATGTCAACCCTCTGATGTGCCCCAGTCACCCCCTGGACTGACCGCCTTGGTGGGCCCCAAACCCTCTTGGGCTGCTCCCTGGGTGGCTCATGCCCATCCCCGCAGGAGTGGAGCGAGGAGCTGGGGCGGCTGGCGGGGGCACGGGCAGCGAGCTGCCTGGAGGGCCCCGCTCCACCACCAGCCCCACAGCTGGGCTGGAGCGAGGCCCTGCTGCCGGCGGGCGCCGGAGGCTTCGGGGCCGTGCTGGAGCTCTGGTTCGCCGAGGGACAACGCTATGACTTCGGCACGGGGCGCTGCGCCGGCAATGCCACCTGCCGCCATTACACACAGGTGGGCTTGAGGGGCACGGGGGCCGCTGGGGTCCGGGGCCCCAGTGACAAACGCTCTCCCACAGCTGGTGTGGGCCACGGCGGGGCAGCTGGGCTGCGGCCGGCACCGCTGCCCCGGCCCCCAGGGCCCCAGCGAGGCCTTCGCCTGCGCCTACTCGCCGGGGTAAGGGGCTGCGGGGTGGGGCCGGGGCGTGGTGGGTGTGGCTGAGGGGGCGGGGC
>VWZW01006719.1:0-16253 GCA_013397115.1 Edolisoma coerulescens | reverse complement strand
GCAGAGCACCTTGGTGCCGCTGCCCAGCTCCACGTAGGCCGAGCCCTGCGCCTGGCTCAGCAGCCCGGCCCGCGCGAACAGCGGCCGCAGGGCACAGGGGTCCCGCTCTCCTGCCCCCGCGCCCTCCTCGTCCTCCTCATCCTCGGCCGCGGTCGCTGCCCACAGCGCCGGCGGCTGCGACTCCTCCGGGCCGCGCAGGCGGCGGTGATCCAGCGGCATGGCCGGCGGGACACCGGGAGCGGGCGGGGACGGGGCGGGCCCAAGCTGGAGGCGGGCACAAGCCGTGACTGGCAGGGGATCCCATCCCATCCCCTCCCATCCCGCCCCGCCAGCAGAGCCGGGGCGCAGAGCGCGGGGCAGGGAGCCTTTATTGACAGGAAACCCGCGCAGGGGACAGACAGGGAGACAAAGGGGCCGGGGTTCCCCCCTCAGTCAGTTCTTCAGCTCCCCCAGCCGGAGCCTGGCAAAGTCCGTGGCCAGTTTCAGGGCTTCCTGCAGGCAGCCTACGTTCTTGCCTGTTGCCTGTGCAGAGATGTCCTTTCCACCACCTTTGCCGTCCATCAAGCCAGACACTTCCTGCACCCACTGGCTGGCCTTCAGGCCCTTATTTGCGGTCTCCTGGGCAGGAAAAGAAACCCAGCGGTCAGCACTGAGGGAAGAACTGCAATCTCCCCACCCCATGCCTACCACCCCATTAAGTCCTGACTCTTCCCCTTCCCTGTTTGCAGAGCACAACCCCTCTTCCCTCACTTCTGCAGCCTGACAATAAGCCCAAGCACGAGGGCTGTGGCTCTTGCCAAACCCAAATCAATTCTGGCTGTATAACATTAGACAGTTCCTGCCTGGAGGTGGCAGCTCCTCCACAGAGGCTCAGGAAGAGGCAGCCACGCAGTCTCGGCAGTACCTGGGGTACTTGACACAGGCAGGTGATCCTGCCAGCTTCGTTATCCACAGCAAAGAGCATAGCAGCAGTCTGGGGGGAGTTAGTCTTGAAGAGCTTCAGAGATTCATTCAGGGCCTGGAAGAGAACAAAATTATTGCATGACTGCCTCCCTGCGCTTGCCCCCAGCCCAGCTCCAGCCCCAACAGCACCCACAAAGACCTCAGGGATCAGGAATCGCACTTAAACCAGCCAGCAGCACTCTGCAATGCTCCTCCTCCCAAACATGAGCCATCTTCACATTCCTAGCAGTGTAGAAGCCTTGGCAGGGGACATAAACCCTGCCTGTGTACCCCAAGGCAGGAAGGAGAAAATGCTTTTATTTCCCTACCTTGAGGTATACAGGAACTGGCAGAATCAGCCCCAGAATGAACCTTTGTCTGATTGTACTGGCTGGAGGGGCAAAAGCTCCTCTCAGCAGAAGGGAACAGCTGTTCCAAAGGGAATCAGGACTCAAACACAGCACGAAGAGGCTGCCAAGTGTTATCAGACACAGCAGGCAGGGAAGAACCAGGGAGATTGCCACACATTCCATTATTCCCAAGAGGACCATCATCCCTCACTTGCACAGACAGCACGATGCAGCACAGAGCCCCAGGAGTGGGTCCTCTGGCAAGCAAAGCAGTGCTGCTCTGGGTGGACTGGGAACATGCAGCTCCCCGGGCTGCCAGCACTGCCATCCCACGGGATGCACCATTCTGCCAGGGAAAACGCTGCAACAGCACCCAGTGGGAGCAGAAGTGTGGGCATCGTGGTGATACTGGTGGCCACAGAGAGGGAGCAGGATCAGCTCCAAGACTCCCGGAGAGGCAACTTTAACAGGGCGTTAAGCCCAGAGCGGTCTAAGCCCAGGCACAACCAGCCCCTGCTGCCTGGCACTTACTGGGCTCAGCACTGTGACACAGCGCACACCACGGAGAGTTCATTCCAACAGAAATCACTTGGGAAAAAACGTGTGTGTGTGGAGGAGGGAAGGAGCAAATTCAGCCCTGGCCAGGGAAGAACTTGAACCCAGCTGGGAAGACATTGCAGGGAGCAGCTCTCTGCCTGGCCCTGTCCACACACTCAGCCCAGGACATCACTCCCGGAGCTGATCTGCAGGGGCCACAAGCATCACGACTTTCATGGCTTGGCAGAGCTGCTGTTCTGTCCCTTAAGTGCATTTCAGCGTTGTGACTGCTGCAGGATGAGTCTTACCTGGGACACGATGGGATTTCTGCTGGGCTCCCTATCTACCACCAGGTCTGGAAGCTCAGCAAGTGGTCAAGAACCCACCACCCCTGCAAGCCCATGTGCTAGTCCAGGAGGTGGAACACAAGAGAATATCCCAGTGGTCCCTCCCCCTTCTCAGGGACAGCAGGTGGCAAGAGGTACAGCTCTGTGGCACTGAACTGCCTCCTCGAGTGATGAGAGACCACTCAGCTGCTCCTCAGGCAGAAGGAAGGTTGCTGAGGAGAGATCAGACTTTCCCATACCTTTGCTGAGGCTCCATTTTCCATTTCCATGATGACCCACGGCTGGTTAGGGTGACTCTCAATAACTTGCTTGGTCTTCTCCAGCACCTGAGGACAACAGTGGTCAGCCACTAGACCACTCACACTGTGTACAAGAATCACCTGGGTAGAGCAGGGACAGAAGCCCCCAAGGTGCCCAAACACACCCATAGCCCAGCCTGAAGCAGCCTCACACTGTGAAGCCAGGAGGAATATATTCTGAGAGGCAGGTATGTGGCCTGCAAGACAGCGTGTCATGCATGATTCCTCCTCCAGAAAACTCCAGTGGGATCCAGGAGGAAGCCTGCACCCAGGGGCACTGTTAGGGCAGGAAGAGGCTGCCATGCTTCAACCCAGGGAACAGGTATGGAGCTAATTCTGCTTCAGGAGGCAGCAGAAGCAGCTGGAAGGCTGAACAGTGTGAGGGGCATTCCCACACATCAATTCTCCTCCATCCTGGACACTAACAGAGCTCCCAGGGAAGCACCCCACAGCCCTCCCACACTGTCCTTCATTCCAGCCCAGGGCTCACTCTTTTCTGGATGTCAGCTTTGCTTGCTCGGTCCAGGTCATCCATGACTTTCTTCAGTGCTTTAACAGCCTCTCTAAGTTCATCTTTCTGCCACTGTGGGATAACAGCAGTGGCCAGTGTCTGCAAAAGAGAAGCAGGTGGAGAAGGTTAAAGGTGCCAGTGACCATGGCAGGAGATGCAGCACCTCATGAACTCTGACTCAAGTGGCAGAGCCCAGCAAGCTCCACTCCTCTCCCAGTGCCAATGACCCCAGGCAGCAGGTGCTGGCTGCAGCACCCGTGGGATGCAAGGCTGTTGTACAGGAGCAGGAAGGTGAACTAAGGCCTCATTAATACCACCCAGTGCTGGCAATCAAGGTCCCACTTACTCTGGGGAGGCAGAACACTGCTACCATCCTCACCTCACCAAGATCCGTGATCTCCTTCTGCACATCCTTGTTGGGAGCTGTCTGGACCTTCACCTTGGCATCCAGGGCTGACAGCAGTTTCCTGAGGCTGTCGACTTTCCTGAGAGCCTAGGAGAATATGATCTGAGTTAAATCAAGCAGGAAGATTGAGCAGGCTGGGCTCTTGGTCACCCCAGAGCATGAAGAGGTGAAGAATGCTGGAATGCCCAGGATGGAGTTTAGTAACTCTTGGGAAGTCACAGGGCCAAAGCAGGCAGCACCTGACCAGAACCAGGGTGTGATGCTGGCACATGGGCCCCAGGCCTCTTTTCTTTGCCAGGATTGCCAAGATCCCCCCAAAAGAGAAATCATCTCCCCCTATGAAACCCCTTTCTCCCACTTTAGGGAGCACCAGCCCACATCCAAAGTCACTGCCTCCTGCAGCAGAGGACTGGGTTCTCAGACTTCACCCCTCTCAATGCCAGCCTTGCCAGCTGCTGAGAGCTCTGTATCTGCAGCCATTCTGAAAAGCAACCTCAGCTAACCCTGGAGCCATCCCACACACCCACCCCAGGTTTCTCTGCCACAACACCTACATCTGAGGCTTCCCCCTCTCTTCCCTGCTCTGACTGTAGTACAGCCAAGGCTTCCAGCACAGCCTTTGCCAACAGCAGCACCCTTTTCCATGAGTCCCTCAGAGAATTTTCCTTGGTGCTGACAGGGATATTGTGCAACTTTGAACAAGAGGAACTTTGGCACAAGGTTAATAGGTGGAATTTCACAGAAGATCTCTCCTGCCTCCCCTTACCTTCCGAGCTTCAGCCCCGGTGACCGCAACTATCCTCCGAATGCCTTTAGCAATTGCTTCTTCTGAAACAATCACAAAGGGGCCAGCATGGCTGGAGTTTTGCAAGTGCCTTTGGAAAGAACCCAGACAGACCCACAAGAGAGTTAGAAGTCCACCTCTCATCTCAGCAAAATCAGCACAGAAATAAGACAACCATCCTGCCAGAGAAATGCAGCAGTGTGGGGACAGGCAGAAAAAAACACTTGTGCTAAAAGCAAATGAGTGAGGAAAGGGTGGCAAGGGCTGTGCTCCCAGCACTGCCAGAGACCCTGCGTGAGGGCAGGGGCAATACAGGCAGTTTCCTGCCTGCAAAAGGTAATTTTGAAGACTGAGGACTGAGAATGCAAAGGCACATCATCACCACCACCTCCAGCTCTGCCCCTGGCTCTGCCCAGCGTATGCTCGTGGCACCCCCAGGAGCTCAGGCTCCACAGGAACTCATTTTCAGCCACCCTGCCACCTTCCCAGGCCTCTCCAGGTACTCACGTCCCTCCGCAGAACTCAATAGAGGTGATGGAGCCCCCAGGGCCGGAGGGGTCAGCCAGCAGCTCCTCCACGGGGATGCCAATGGAGACCACACGGACGGGATCGGGGTAGGTCTCATCAAAAACTGCCCGAAGTCCTTGGATAGCTTTGGCTGCTGCGAGAGGGCAGTCCTTGGCATACACAGTCTGCAGAGGACAGAAAAGGGACGAGGGTAAGAGGCAGTCCTGTCACCTGTGACTGACAGCCCACGTTCCCAGGAAATTTCTTCCTCTGATAGATCCTAGATGTGAAGACTTGTGCCTCACCTGAGCTGGGATTTGTTGAGCTGCAAGAATCACAAAGTTATTGGCAGATGTCTCATCTTCAAAACTCCCAATACCACCTGTTTAGACTCCCTGTCTGCTACTGCACATGCAAATGGTTCCAAGCACAGATTCCAGGGTCATCCAGGGTCTGCTCTGACACTTGGCACCAGACAGAACAACTCTCCTGCCACTGGGGACATATCACTGGGCGTCTGGATGCACAGTGTAAATCCAGCCAGGCCTGCAAAACTACTCTGCCAAACTTCCTGGCTCTTGTAGCTGATGTGACACTACTGCAGGCATAGGAACACTCCAACCCTAGAGAGGGCTGGAAACCAATGAGCAGAACAATCTGTATGGGGTTTTCCCACTCAAAACCCTCCGAGGTGATGGCAATCTGTGCACAGTACTGCACCAGCAGCTCAGAATCCTCCTGCATGTCAAAATCCCAGAATCCCAGATCATCCAAAACCTGGATTCAAGGTATACAATGTGTCAGCCATACCCACCTTTGATTCCTCAATCATCTGGTTGGCAATCCCTTCAACTGCCTTGATTTCCTGGGTGGACAGGGCTCCCTTGGCTGTGAAGTCGAAGCGCAGCCTGTCCGGTGCCACCAGGGACCCCCTCTGGTCAGCCTCCCCCAGCACCGAGCGCAGGGCGAAGTTGAGGATGTGGGTGGCCGTGTGGTTGCTCATGACCGGCCTCCGCCTGGCCTGAGGGAGGAAGCCACTGTTAGATGGGGTCCCACGCCCTGGAGCCATGACCACCTCCAGCAGCTGAAGGGGAGGTTAATGCCCTGCTCCAACAGAATCCTGAACTAGCCCAGGACACCAGAAACAACTGATCGCACTTCCTGCCTTGGAGCTTCAGTTACAGGAGCAGGTGTTCCCCACCAAATCTGTGCATGGCTTTTTCCTGGCAGTCCCCTTGTTGGGCCTGTGTGGAAAGAGGCCAAGGACAGACCAGGACACAGATACTAATCTCTGTTCCTCAGCAGGGAAAAGCACTCCAAGATGGAAGCCTTCCCTCTTCCTCTAAAGCTGCTGCCTCTATAGGGAAGGGAAATGCATCAGGCTGACTGTGCTCGACCCAGCACTCACTCAGCCAGCTGAGCCCACAGGAGCAATGTCTGGAGTGGGGCAGGCAGCCCAGGCTCCCTGCTGTTGTCCCCATGCAGTGGGGCACCACACATGTTCTCCCGCAAGTCATGACCCAAAATGTTTTTCTGCCTGTGATCAGCAAACCCAGCAAGTGTGGCTCTGAGCCAGCTGGGCATTATCTGCCTCATGGTAGGAGAAAGCCAGGTGCCAAGCAGGAGAGACCTGGAGTCAGCCAGATACTGCTTACTTGTGTGCTGCAGGGATAGACATCAGGTCCCCAGAGTGGCACCAGTGAGAAGAAACAAGACAAAACCCAGAGAAAACAGACAAGCCCATGTGTTACACCATGTCTTAACTCACCTCATCAATAGTCAGGTGGACCTGATCTCCTACTTTCAAGTTCCCATACAGAGTTCCTATGTGGAGCACGTAGCCTCCTCGGACCTGCACGTTCTTCACAGTGAATTCTGTTTTCTGTACAAAGAGGGAAATGCCCCATGTGAGCAGGGTGAGAGGCCAAGGGGAGACATCACCCAGCCAGAGGTCTAAGCTGCAACTGGAAAGGTCCCAGCTGAGAGCCAGAGTGGTGTGTGTGCTAGAGAAAGCTGAGTGTCCCCAGGCACAGTACACAGCAAAGTGGAGAAGTGAATGAAGGTGGGGCACAGTTATGGGGCACAGAAAGAGCTCCCCATCTCAGCTCCCCATCACAGCTTGAGAGCACCGCCCTTAGGCTTGGCAGTCCCAGCACCAGCACCACAGGCACCCACATTCTGGTGATAGCAGCACAGAGTTGAATTCCTCAAGCAGCAAGAGAACAAAACTCCAGCACACTCATGCCATGCTGCACCCCCAGAAAGGAACCCTGTGCAATGCCTGACACCTAACATGGATGGGAAATTGCTGGAGCTTGTTTGGCCCCTTCTCCCCCTCTGCCCAGGCCTTGGGTCAGACCGAGTCTAGCAAAAGGCTCTCAGGCCCACTCACATCCTCTCTGCTGTCGTCATCCTTGACCATGTAGCCCTGGTCATAGATCTGCCCGCCCTGCTCGGCGTAGAAGCAGGTCCGGTCCAGCACTATCCCACATTCCTGGCCAGTGGATACCTCCTCCACAAACTTCTTCTCCCTGCGGATGGCCTTCACCGTGGCCACGAGGCTCCCGAAATCTGCCACCAGGATGACAGGCAGTGTCAGTAAACCAGGAAAACTTTGTAGACACCACACGGGAGCAGAATGTCATAGCAACACCTCCCAGTTATTGCAGGAGCTCATGGCAGCGACCACATTTGCAGGGGATAAGGAGAGAGGAGTAAGGCAATGGTTAGCTGGGAATTTAATTTAGTGCTCTCCAAGGCAGGGACTGTCACTGCCTTCCACACCTCTGCAGCAAAAGTCAGCACGCACATGGCTATGAGCCTGCAGCTGCCTGAATTTCCACCAAATCAAAAAACTAGCAGGAACAGCCAGAGTGAGCAAGCCAAGGACCGTCCAACAGGCCAAGCAGGAACTGCAGTCTCCTGCAGCACTGGCAAAGGAGCAGCTGAGAAACACCAACATAGGAGTGTGGAGACACAAAGCTGCAGGGAACAGGAATTCCCTTAATATGGCAACAGCAGTACAGTAGCCCCTGAAGAGTCTGTCCTCTTTCCCTGCTGGATTAGTAACAAGCAGGCTATTCACCTGCACAGCCTTCCCTTCCACTCCCAACTCCATGTGCCAGGAAAGGGGAGCCCAGAGGCACATGCCAGGGAAGGTTTAGTAGCAGAACATGATTGTGAGAAGGTTTTTTCATACCATAGGTACCGCTCGGATCTGAAGCATAGTTGTATTTTGGTGAGTCATCTGTCACCTCCAGCCCTCGGGCTCTTAGCTCTTCAATGGCATAGATGTCCAGCATGAGGAGATCCTCCCCTCCAGCACCCTTGCCCTGGGATTTGAGCTGCCAATGAGCAAGGTTTGAGAAATGAGCTGTCAAATACCAAGGTTTAAGAAACACCAATGCATGCCAGCCTAGTTGCAAATCTCACTCACACCCCTCAGCACTCCCTGATTTAGAGCTTTGCCCACTGAAGCTGTGTGCCAGCAGCTGGAGTGTGCCCATTTTTCTGGCTTCAGAGCACACAGTTCCAGCATGCAGACCAATTGGGCCTGAGACCAGCAAGGACAAGGCAAGTACCCAGCTGGTCAAAGCCACTCCCTGCTGCTGCAGCAAACATGCTGGGAGAGGCACCCAAGGTGCAGGCCTGCCTGGATACTGATCCTTGGACAGGGAATAATTTCCCTAACCAGAACAGGATGGCAGAGGTGCTCCCAGCACTCCACTATCTCTGTCTGAAGGCTGAGCTCAAGGTTCCAGGCTTTGCTAGTGAGCAAAACCAACCCCAGCTGTACAGGAAGGACATGTCCCACAGCAACTGCAGTTGTCCTGGTTTTTCCCACAGGACAAACCATGGGGCATAGGGGGTGTGAGCAGACTCAGTGAGAAAGGAGCAACTCATGACTGCAAACTGCAAGGAAGGGAATTCTCCCTGCCCGCTCACAAACCAGCTTCCCCTGGAGCTGTTACCTACCTGAGCATTTTTCCGCTCTTCCTCAAAGCCCTCCATGTCTACAACAAGGCCCTTCTCCTCTGCAATCAGCCCGGTGAGATCAGCAGGGAAACCGTAGGTGTCATACAGCAGCCAGGCAGTGTCACCTGCAGAGAAAGGGCAAAGCAGTCACCTCTCATGTTCCATGAGACACTGCTCCCTTCCCTGCTCCCCACTGGCTATGGCAGGACAGTGAACAGGTCTGAAGAATGTGAACATCCAAAAAGGTCCTCCCTGACAGCACAGAGATCTCTGTCTGGGCAGCTTAAAAACCTGAGCAAGTGAACACAGGCCAGAGGAGAGATGGGTGGTTCAGCTCCGAGAAATGTCTTCTGACTCCAACTTTGTCCCCCCACCACCTTCCACACCTCTAATTTCCCCGCCCAGCTGAGCCCTGATGTGATCTTAGATAATAAATGCCTTTTGCTGCATCCAGACAGAAGTCACAGCCTTACCAGGAATGATTTTACTGTCCCCAAGGCTCTGGATCTTCCTGTCCAGGATGCGACGGCCTCTGCTCAGTGTTTTCAGGAACTGATCCTCTTCTTCATTGATAATGTCCTTTACCATATCTGGGTCCTTCTTCAGCTCAGGAAAGGCATCTCCCTGCAGACCCAAGAGGATGAGCCCTTCAACATGGAGATCTGCACACCTCAGCAGAGGAAGTGTTCAGCAGATACACTGGAGTGGGAGAAGAACTTACCAGTGACTGCACCACCACATCAACCAGAGTAGCAAAGAAACCCTTGGGGGCATTGAGCTTCTCATGGGAGTAGCGCACAGCCCGTCGGAGAATCCGCCTCAGCACATACCTAGGGAATAGCAGAGCCCCCATGCAAACATTCCACATCTGAGTTGTTCTCAGGGGCTTCACCAGCATCCACCTACCAGCAGCCCCTCCCAGGACCAAGAGCACAGGGTTTTCTCCCCATGTTTTCTCTCAAGCAGCTGCTCACGGCAGCAGCAAGGTCAGGTGCCAGCCCCCAGCTCCGTGACCCACATTCACTGGGCGCTTACTGAGTCTAGCAGCACCTGCAGCACAGCCCTCCAGCCCAAAATTCCTTGCTTTCTCAACAGCAGCACTGCACCAAGCAGGGCTTTGTGCCTGTCTGCCCACACTGATCCTATCCAGGGGCTGGCACAGCAGCAATGGTGCTCACAAGAACCTTCAGACTTGTGCATTGTGGCCTTTTGGGTGAACCTTACTACAGCGATTCAAGTGTCAAACATCCCGAGCAAACACTCTGCTACCCACTGGGATCAAAGAGATCCCAGAGACAGAGGAGATCCCAGAACCCTGATGGAAGCCATGCTGAATGGAATGCAGCAGCTCCTTCTTACCCTCTGCCAGTGTTGTCAGGCCTGCCCCCATCCGAGAGGGCCAGGGTGATGGTCCGTGCATGGTCAGCCAGCACACGGTAGGCCATGTCTATTCCATCGGCATCCTCGGCCCCAACCTGCCCCAGGTACGGCCTGGCACCAGTGCCCTGTGCAGAGGAGAAGGCAGTGGGCAGAGAGTACAATTGCTGACAGTGGCAGCACGGCAGAATTACAGGGAAGGGCCTCAGAAGCCAAGCCCACCCCACCGCCCACAGCCACAGAGGAGAACGTTCCTCTCGGAAAGAGGCGACTGAGTGAACCCAGGGGAGGCACAGAGCTGTGGGCTCTGCACGGTGCCATGGCCCACATTGCAACGGCCAAAAGCTCTCCAGACCAGAGGGAAGAAAATACAATTTATCCCATCATTAAGAGCCCAAGCGAGAGGGAGAGGGAAAGAGAAAGAGTACAGGGAAATCATCTGTTTTGCACATTGGCTCAATGACTCCAACCTGGCATAACCTGCCCAGCTAAGAAACTTTTCAAATTCTGTCACACAGGAGATGGTCCCAGCTTTCCTCTTTTAGGACGTTTTTATCCATACCCTAGGGAAAGATACTGCTGTAACCATGCAGTGCTTGCATGTGGTGCAAACCTCCCCCCAAGGGCATGGTCCCTCCAGCAGGCTCCCAGTATATGGCAGGAAGGCAAACAAGGACACAGGGACTGTGTCTAGCCAGTGGACTTAACACTGAAGAAAGGCAGCTCTGCAATTCCAACTCTGGAGCTCGGCACCTCATTCCTTAGAGGTAGCAGGAGCCTGGGCTCTTCTCCCTGCATTTTATCCAGCACGATGTACAGCCAGGAAGCTCTGCCTCCTCCATGGAGGAAAAAAAAGGCTTGGACTTGCACACAGAACTCCCAGCACGGGTAACATGGTCCCCACCCAGGACAGGGCAGCAGCAGCACACGGTTCTGCAAGTGGCTGTTGTGGTTTATGGCAAAGACCTTCTGTCTAAGGGAATCTTCCACAGATCAGCATGTTCCAGGTGTGAGACTGAAGGACAAATTGATTCTGGGTTTCTCTCTACCACATGGCAAAAAACCAGCACTTGGCCATGGGGGACTGCAGAGCATCTCCCAGTGGGAGAGGACCAAGGAGTGTCCATCAGGACAGTTCACCGAAACTGGGTAAGCTGCACCACTCACTGTCCTGTTTTCCCCTGGAAACATGTCCCAGGGCAGCAATTACTGTGCCAGCCTGGGCTCCCACCCTCAGCAAAGTGCAAATGTGTGGGGCTCACAGCAGCTGGGAAAGCAGAGACCACCCTGTCCAACCAGCCCCCCGCATCTCCCCAGGGATTCAGGGAATGGATGCAGCTGGATCAGGCTCCAGTTCATACCTTTTGGATGGCTTCAAAGTAAGGAAGGAAAAGGTCAGTGTCATAGTTGGACATCTTGTTCTGCAGCACAGAGACCAGCCTCTCCAGGCCCATCCCAGTATCAATACTTTTCTTAGGAAGGGGTTTCAGCGTCCCATCAGCTTCCCTGCCAAAGAAAGGTGAGATGTTACGGACGGAGGCTCTGCAGGGGGAACCCCATTTCTCTCTTCATCTCCATGAGATTTAGTTCCATCAGATTTGTGACACAGGCCCATCCACAAGCCACACAAAGGACAACTTCAATAAATTATAGTTAACAAGACTCTCAGCAACAACTTAGACCCAGAGCAGACAACAGCTTATTCTGTACTGAACTCCTGGCAGATAAACAAAGAAAATACTCTTAGTTTGTCCCAAAAGCAGTGTGACCAACCCCTTCTGTACCGGTGGGTAAGGGGACAGAGCATCACAAAGTACTCGGCTGCTGGGAATGGCAAGTAAGCCACGGGCAGTTAAAAGAGCCCACAGCCCAAGCAGCCTCCCAAACTGAGCTGGAGCAACCTGGCTCACCTGGAAGGTGGAAGCAGGTCTGGCTCACCTATTGAACTGTATGAACACCAGGTTCCAGATCTCCAGGACGTTGGGGTCATCCTGATTGACCAGGTGTGAAGCATCTCTGTCCCCGATTCGGTCATAGTGGATCTCGCTGCAAGGGCCACAGGGGCCGGTGTCTCCCATTTCCCAGAAATTATCCTTCATATTGCCAGGCAGAATCCTGCCCTCAGCCAGCCTGTGAGAAGAAATTTATTGAACAACAGAGACTAACTAAAAGAACTCCCCAAACAAAAGGCTATGCCGGAGAAACCACAGCTCACTAATTCTCTAGATGTGCTGATGAATCCTTAGAGTCTTGAGACAGACCAGTCCAGGAGCCTAACACTCAGGATCCCTGCTGAGGGGATCAGGTGAACACTGGCACCTGGCACTCATCCCAGGTGGAGACTGAGACTTACACAACTAGTAAAGCCACCAGCAAGAAGACACTGATGGGATGAAGAACCTCTTCTATGAGAAAAGACTCAGAGAATTTGGCTTGTTCAGCCTGGAGTAGAGAAGGCTCTGGGATCACCTTGTTGTGGCCTTTCAGTACCTAAAGGGGCCTACAAGAAATCTGGAGAGGAACTGTTTAGAAGGGCATGGAGTGATAGGAAAAGGGCTTTAAACTAACAGAGGGCAGATGCATACTATATATTATAAATAAATTCTTCCCTGTGAGCGTGGTGAGGCACTGGAACAGGCTGCCCAGAGAAGCTGTGTCTGCCCCATCCTTGGAAGTATTCAAGGCCAGGTTCGACAGGGCTTGGAACAAGATGAGCTCTAAGGTCCCTTCCAACCCAAACCATTCCACAGTTCTACGACTCCATGATCTTCTCAAATGCTGTCAGTGGCAGCACACTGGGCAGGACATCCCATCCACCTGACCAAGCAGGACTCTTAAGCTTACACAAGAGATTTTGAAACCAGAGCTCTCAGTATCTTCTATCTAATATCAGTACTTCTCTGGTTTGGAAGCTCCACCACCCTGCAAATGTTATCTGTGACACTTCCAATTTTGTTAAAGCCTCCTGTTACACGTGTTCTGCCACATAACACAGGCCATCATAGAGTCATAGAAACATTTAGGTTGGAAAAGACCTTTCAGATCATCAAGTCCAACTGTTACTCCAATACTGCCAAACTCACCACTAAACCATGCCCCAAAGTGCCACTGCTACACAGCTTTAAAATCCCTCCAGGAATGGTGACTCCACCGCTGCTCTGAGCAGCCTGTTCTGTTCTGCTTCTGTGAAGAATTTTTTCCTAATATCCAACCCAAATAAATTACTATTGCTCATCATAATATGCACCTTCCTCAGTGAAAGGCCTTACCCCAAATCCAACCAGATCTGCTTGCACTCCAGGTCTGGTTGCAGTCCTGCAGCCTCATTTCCACCAAAGTAAGTGACATAGAGTCTTTCAGCAGGGATGCCAAACTCCTTGGTGAGAAGTTCCAGTGCCAGTTTGCAAGCAAGTTCCTGCAGAAGGAAACATGAGGTCAGCAAGTGAATGCAAAGACAACTCCTCTTCAACATCCAAAACTGGCTACTGTAGGTATCAGCAGCCAAAAACTTTCTGACTTTTGACATAAGAAAGAGGCAAATCAATATATGCAGCAAAGAGGGCACAAGAAACATCTCATATGACTGTCCTGATGCAGCCAAGTTAACTCCTAGCATGTTCACTGCCTCCAAAAAGCCTTTTAATTCTGACTTCGAATACCACACTAGCAAGAAGCTTGGGAAAGGAAATCATTATTGTATGATCACTCCTGTTTGAAGGTCAGTCATAGCTGCATAGCACATTTAAGTCCCCACATCTCCAGGACAGCCATTAAAACCTCTACCTGAAGACTCCAAACTAGCAGAGTTAATTTAATCAGCTTTGTAACCTTAAGTGATTAATCTCGAATCATTCTGCAGGGTTGGGGCAGCTTCCAAGCTCATTTATTCCAAAGCAGCCACATGCACCTCTGTGCCAACATATTCTCTTTCCTCCTGGCAACTGCTCTGCCGAGTTTACAGAGACGGATAAATCTGCGCAAGAGATTCAGAGCTGCATCCAGACTGTTTTACCTTGAAATAATCCCCGAAGGACCAGGATCCCAACATCTCAAAGAAGGTGTGGTGGTACACATCTTTCCCCACATCATCCAGGTCGTTGTGCTTGCCCCCTGCTCGGATGCACTTCTGAGTGTTGGTGGCTCTGCTCAGTTTAGCGAGCGGGTGTGAGGGGTCGATGGTATTGAGGAAGATGGGTTTGAACTGAGAGGAGAGAAAAAAGGGTTTGAATTGAGAAAAGCACTCAGAATCTGTTTTCAAGTGTTGCAAGCAAC
Source organism: Edolisoma coerulescens (assembly GCA_013397115.1). NCBI lineage: Eukaryota > Metazoa > Chordata > Aves > Passeriformes > Campephagidae > Edolisoma > Edolisoma coerulescens. Next base: position 1,946 of record VWZW01006719.1, on the reverse strand, counting down.
AGCAAGGCAGTAAGTGTCATCTATGTCATGATATCACTAGTCTGGACATACCCAAAGAACCTTTCAGAAACAAACCTGCTGCTGCTGTCTTTGAGGAGGCTGCCTAGAACTCAGCACTCACACACAGACAAATGTTCCTAGAGCCCACCAAACCCCAGGGCTTCCAAAGGGACTGAAAGCTGTCAGATTCCCAGCTGCCAAAAAATAAAAACTGGGTGCTGATCTGCAGCAGAGCCCTTGCAGCAGCCCAGTCTCATCCGCTCTTCAAAGACACGTTAGTCATTTCTGCCAGGACTGCTGTGGTACCAAGGGTCAAGGAAGGGAGACTGGCAGAGCTCCCACCACAGGAACCTCTTCCAGTGCTCTTGCCAATTTTGTGAGAGCACAGAGGACTCCAGTGGACACACCAACCATCCCTCTGTGACCAGAAGGAAAATGAAGAAAACAGTAATTTTCCCAACAGCTCTGCAAACAGCTTCACGGGTTCCAACAGGATATACACGGGTTCGTAGGACCGCAGTGCCAGGGTGGGAATCCTACCTGATTCATACCAGCATTGGCAAAGAGCAGTGTGGGGTCATCCAGGGGGATCGTAGAAGATGAGTGCACATAGGTGTGCTTGTTTTCCTTGAAGAAGTCAATGAACCGCTGCCGGATCTGGCTGGCAGTGAGCGGGGTCTCCATCTGGAAGCTGGAAGTTGCCACTGTCCAAAGCAAGTGGCAGGAAAGCAGCAAAACCTCGGTGCAGTCTGAACAAACAACAACAACAAACAACGCTCTGATGTGCTGTCAGCTCAAGGTGAACATCAGGATCATTGTCTCCAACTCCTGAAAGGGTCTCCCCACATCGTTAAGTACCCACTGACACCTCAGTTCAACCACCAGTCTGCTCCAAACAGTGGTGGCCCAACCCAAAACTTCCTCTCCCTCAACCTCCCTGATTTCAGGGGCTCTATCTCAAGTTACCTTTTCTTTGAAAACACGTGGTTTTAAAACATCAAATTCACATGGATACTAAACTCAGTGGGTTGTGTTGGCCTTGCTGGTGACAAAGGAACTGCCAAGTCATCAAAGCATTCAAGGTGATTAAATGCAGAGGGTGAGGAGACATCATTACGGCCTTCCAGTATTTACGGGGGCTTATAAAAACAAGGGAGAGCAACTTTTTACATGGGCAAATAATGATACGACAAGGTGGAACAGTTTTAAACTGGAAAAGAAGATATTTAGGTTAGATATTAGGAAGAAATTCTTCCCTGTGAGGCTGGGGAGGCCCTGGCACAGGTTGCCAAGAGAAGCTGTGGCTTCCCCATCCCTGGAAGCATTCAAGGCCAGGATGGATGGAGCTTGGAGCAGCATGGTGCAGTGGAAGGTGTCCCTGCCTATGGCAGGGGTGTTAGAACCAGATGGGCTTCAAGGCCCCTTCCAACCCAAACCACTCTGTGACTCAATGACTAAATCATAGAACAGCCAAGTTTGGAAATGACCCCTAAGTATCACCTTGTCCACCCTCCCTGTTCAAAGCAGAGCCTGCTCCAGGGATGCCTGGAAGCCTTCCTTGAGGGGACCCACATCCCCTCTGCACAGCAGAGGCAGGTGACAGCCTGGAGGGCAGCACGCCCGTGTCCTACGGGTACACAGGGCTGTCCCTGACAGCGGAGCGCAATGCGGATCCACGGAGGGGGGCGAGATGCCAGCAGCCTGCTGCGGCGCGGAGAGACGGGAACTCCCCATAGGAGCAAGGCCTGGGAGTATTCACAGCACAGAATCAATTAGGTTGGAAAAGTCCTCTGAGATCATCGAGTGCAACCTCGATGCTGGAGGAGGGAAGGACCCAAAGTGGGAAGAACCAGGCACAGCGGCGGCCCCAGGGCCTATCAGAGCCTCTGCCCAGACACACCCGCTCTCCAGTGCCCGTGGATGGGTGAGGGCACAGCGGTGCCCGG
>VWZW01006715.1:0-42745 GCA_013397115.1 Edolisoma coerulescens | reverse complement strand
GGTTTTATTATAATTGATTTCAATTATTAAAATGCTCTTATCTGAACCCACAGGTTTAACCTCTATGTGATTCTTCTCCCTATCCCACCAGTGGCAGAGGAGGGGGAGGAACTGGGTTAGAATTTGTGTGGTACTTATTTGCTGGTTGGGGTTAAACCATGACACACGAAAAGAAATTTATTTCCTTGCTTGTTTGTTTTATCTTATCTTTCCCAACTATATTGTTAAAATTGATTTGAAAAGTTGGAAATCTCTGGCAAGAACTTCATTACTAAATAAATGTGAGGAGCCAAGCCAGTGACCTCAAGAAATCATCGGTTGCCTCATTGTGTATCTATACAACTTGACATTAAAAGGGGAAGGGGAAGAAACAGGAAGGAAGGAGCAAAGAAGAATGTCAAAAACCACTCACTGATGTTATGGAGGACTTTCTGGTCCTTGCTAATGCTAATGCTAATGCTAATGCTAATGTCCTGTTTCCTTCGAACCTGTCATGAATCCCATTCTGGTCTATGCCCCTCACATAATCAAAGCTCTGGAGCCTTCAGTACAGAAATAATTATGTCATTCAAAGTGTAATGAGGCAATACAAACGAGGCTGAATATAAAATGCAAATGTAAAGTATGCTAAATTGTTTGGGTTTTAGGAGTTACCCTTTTGTTTTCCTTTTCTCTTAAAGAATTTTTCCCATATTGGCAGCTAGGAGACAAATCACGGAGTACTTAAGAGAGACAAAAGGACCTGGCCACAGGAAGGGAGGGTCTGTGAGCTGCCTCTTTTTTACTTGGGGTGGGGTGCGGAGCCTGGCGCGGTGTTCTCTGGGCGTTTGGGGGGAGAGAGAGGCCACGCTTCTGGGGGAGAACCCACCACTGCGGAGTCCGGCTTTTCTCCGGCTTTTTTCCCANCGTCACTGCGCGGAAGGGGAAGGTGCCTGCGGCCGAGAGAGGCTGGCACTGAGTTACTGGTTCTGTTCTGTTGTTACTGCCACAGTTATTGTTGTTGGTTGCCTTGTTGTTTATATATATAGATATATATTAGTAAAGAACTGTTATTCCTATTCCTCATATCTTTGCCTGAAAGCCCTTAATTCCAAAATTATAATAATTCGGAGGGAAAGGGGGTTTCATTCTCCATTCCAAGGGAGGCTCCTGCCTTCCTTAGCAGACACCTGTCTTTCAAACCGAGATATAAATAAAGCTGATTAAAGAGGCATTTGAAACAGGTTATCCAGATGCATTAAAATAATTACTCTTGTCACATTCTTTGCAAAATAAAAAAGGCATTTTAATTTTCAGTATATGAATTTGAATGCGCAAATAAAGATTATCAATGCACCTTGCTCAGTAGAGCACATGAAACAGCAGTGGGTATATTCTTGCATCTTGGGTCTTAAGCATAAGGTGAAAATTAAGTATTTTCACAGAGGGAAGATAATGTAATTCCTTTTCTGAAGCCATTATTTGAACTGGGATTTTTTCCACTTGAATTATCAAAGACATTTAATTTTATTCAAATATCGTGTTGTTGTGACCAGAAAATCATGCAAAAAGAACTACAAAGTGTTTTTCTCTGATTTCTCTTAAATCATGTTTGTCAGTGGCTTTTATCGAGTTCCAGTCATGGCACTGTTAATTAATCCTTTAAAAAGTTTAAAGAAGAATTGACAGCTAATGGCCTGGGGGCTAGTTAAAATGCTAATTGCCTAGCTACCAGGCCAACATGGGCATGGCCAGTAACAACCTATGATCTTGGCCCATGATCTACCAATTCTGTCCCCTCCTGCTGCCCTCTGAAGCACCAAGGGATCTGACTGCGCTCCACATGGTGTTTTGTGGAGAAGGACAAGGGCTGGAAGCAAAGCTGGGAGGAGGACATAGAGCTTTGCATCCATTCCCTCCTACCCTTAGAGGGTATGGAGAGGAGGGAACGGGACACCTGAGTTGATGTAAAGGAACAGAGAGGGAAACCAGACTTTGAGCATCTCTTCCTTTGAAATACCCGGTTAACCACCCTCCGGTATCACCACTGTGTGGTAACTTCTTTTCTGCTGCCTTCAGACTAAACTTAGCAGCATAGCTCTTTTGGTAGCATCACCTCTAACAAACCCAAGCTCGCTCCAGTGTTTGTGCAGCACTGAGCCTTAGCAAACAATTTTTTCTAGAAGGACCACATGGAGACCCCAATACAAAGACATCTAACCACTTGCTCAGGGACAAAGCTGATGCCAAAGAGGCAATTCAAGCCCTGCAAGACACAGGCTAGGCAAGCCACTGTATCAGTATCTGGCTTCCCAGTATGTCTTCCGGTAGCCATACAATCAGATTTTGCAAGTCTGAATACAGGTATCTCGCAACTGTCCGTCCCAGGCAATCCCCAGAGCCAAGCAGTGAGTCCATTTGTGCACCTGCTTGGCTCTTGGCCTGCTTCCCAGGAGTGCTCTGCCAAGGGACTCTGCTCAGGTGTGTTCACCTTGGGCCAAAAGTCAAGTGCTCACCATAAAGTTTCAAAAAAAATTAAAACCCCACTTTTTTCTATATCCCCTCATGATTTTCTCGTCTTTTTTCATATGGTCAGCAGTTTTGATTCATTTCATCAATTAATTAATTAGTTTGAGCTCCAGCAGGATTGCTTGGCTCTCACCTTTTCTAATTAGATTCCATTCAATACCTCCAGATTAATTCCTAGAGGGGAAAGGGGAGTTCATATTCCACTTGATGCACCATGTACTGGACAACTGTTTCTTCAAATCTCCAATCTGAGGAACTTTTATAGCTTAGAGCTATTCAAAATACACAGTACCCTTTGATCTCAGGGAAAACACAGACACAAAGACATGAAACTTTCTCCTTTCTATCGCGCATTGCTTCTTTCTTAGTTTCAAGACTCCCTCATCTTCACCGTTCACCTTTTTGATCCTACCATGATCTGTCATCTTTCTTTCCATATTCCCTAAGTCAAGTCCATTCCCTATATTGAGATTTGCTTCACTGCATAAAGTTGAAGGGATTTCACATCCAAAACAAGATAAAAATAGTCAGCAGTAGCACAGCTCACCAGACTCACTAATCTGTTCATGAAATAAATTTCCACATATCATTTGAAAAAGATGAGATTTCTTTCTCTTTTTAAGTGAGCAAGTTATCTCATTTAAGTAATTTTCTGCCAACATTTATGGCTGTTCTACTTCATAGTAACCTCATAGCTGCTGCCTTTGAAGAGTGAATGCAGATATTTAATGAGAAAACTCTTAAATACTCACAGCTTTTACCATGCTGTTTTACAGTATTCTGAAGCTGTTGATATTCTCCTGGATGTGCCAGGGATAGCATTGAGGAACTGCTTTTGAAGCTCAGTCCCCCCGGCCCTTCTCTTCCAGCCAGTAATGGAGGAGTCCTTTATGATGGTAAGATAGCATAGACACCTGGGGCCAGTCCAGTTTCAAATCTGTCTCACCACATGGCTTGAAAAATGTATTTCCCATTTTATATAGCATCTTATAACAGCTGTAGGTGCAGACTGCATCAGAATTGCTGAGATCTAAAAGTCAGTGCAACGAGACAACAAAAATGCTTCTGCTAGTAAAGAGTGCCAAGTTAGTACATTACTTTTCACTCCTCATTATTTCCAGTGCTCTTCCCACACTTAGTCTCTGTCTCATGACCAGCAGCAGAAGCTACTTGGTAACTGGGATCCTTCAATGCCTCAGGAAGGAGTGAGGCCACTGACTGGAGGCCATCAAGACTAGTCTTGCTGGATCACCCTTTTCTTCAATGAACTGATGACATAAAGTTTAAGGTTATGAATGGATTTTACCTGAAAGAGACACAGATAAGAATGACTACTATGTCATACAAAGAATTGCAGGTTAAACAGCACAACTCCTTAATGAAGGCCTTATTATACACAGACCAGATTGAATAATGGGAAAATGTTTCATTAATTAGGTCTTAACTGCCACACTTCCCAGCTGAGTTCTCACTAACCTTTAGTAGCTGTTGACTTGGCTAAAAGTAGAGTGATCTCCATCTAGGGCAACGCATACCAAGTAAAAGCCCACTGTGGAAGTGGAAGAAATGCAAAAAACATCCTTTTCCCCAAACTTGAATACTATCAGATTGGAGAATTGCAGGGTGAGGGAGAAGTGAAAAACATAACTTTGAAGAGAGGGATAAAGAGCTGCTCTGAAGAAACGCCCCCATGAGAGAGGCAATAGATTTTATATATCAAAGCACTCTTGTATTAAAAAACATACATATTTTTATGAGTATTGAATCTTTTATTAATTGATTTGTGAACTTTATTTACTGCCCAGAAATATTGATGCTACACCTGAAAAGAGCAGGTAGCAAAACCTGTCATCTGTTATGTGGGGAACTAACTGTTGCAGAAGAATTCTTGCATAAATGCATGGCAGGTTTCTTGGAAGCACTCTCTCCTTGCCTGGAGGGAACCAGCAGGACAAAAGCATTCCTGGGACCACAGGTAAGACAGAGTTCCTGTAATCAGGCTCAGAGCCATGTCCTATCTTTGTCTGCAGCAGCCAGTAGCAGGAAAAAAATCTTTCTCAGAATCTTTAATCGTGGTCTGGAGGAAAATGATGCTGCTCGGTCACTGCATGAGCATTGTCAATGCCGAGTTCTGTCAGGCACCTAAGGCTGCGGAGATGTCCTTCACTCCCAGGGAAGGCAGAGGTGTCCTTTAGGCCAGCACACCGACCTCGTAGCATCAGCAGCTGCTACAAGCCTTTTTGTGCTTGGACAGGGTGTGCTTGTGGAAGAATAGCTGAAGGTTATCTGAGAAGTTTCTTCTGAGCTTCTGTGAAAGCCCCAGAAGCCAACACCCTGAGAAGACCTCAGCAGACTTCCACAGTCTGAGCAAAGACACATCCCTCCCACAGAAAAATCTCTACCTACCATACACATGGCATAGCAAGTTGCCTTGAGCTCCCAGCACTGCTCAAGTGAAAGTCTCAGAAATCTGGGACCAGTGCTTCACTTTTGACTTCAGAGCAGACTTGAGTGGAGGCAAAGAGCAGCCAAGACCAAAGTCCAGGGCAGGAACGTCTACCCATCACTCTTCCACATTCATGCCAGTCAGGTAAGTATCTGCCCAGTCTGTTCCTTACAGTAGTGTCTTAATGTGTAAAGCAAACACTGGTGATTACAAAATATTCCCAACATCATCCAAAAAAGCTGTTACCTGTAGGTGACTAAATGATACCACTCAGTGATGTAAACATCCAAATTATGGCTAAGGGTCCACCTCCTGCTTCCAGGAGCAAACCTCGTAGCAAGGCAGGTCTGGGGTATGTTAGAAATCCATGAAACAAAGGCAAAATTACAGCAAACTGTACCTTTATTATGTAGTGACAAAACCAACAACAAAAGCAGCATCTGAGAATGACATGCACAAACATCATCTGTTTGGTTTAGGACAACCATTTTTATTAGGCTAAAAAAATATACCAGGAGGCTCAAGCTTGCATGCTATGCATGATAGCTGAACAACATTCAGATTTCTGCTGACGTAGACTTGCAAAGAAGCACATGGCCTGGCAGAGAATTTACAGAGCAGCTCTTGCTTCTAGATACGCATCAATATTACCCAAAGCTATGAAGCCAGAGGTTGATATTCTGCCTTTGAGAAAATAACTATACTTTAAACAGATTGAGTTACTAGTATGTTATGAGCTTCTTTCTTAGCAGTGTTTAATGCAGCTTTAATTCAGATTTCAATTAAGTCAATACAAAATGTCCATTTATTTGAAGCATAATTGTATGAAAGCTTGACTGTGGTAGAAATCTTTTTGCCAAGAAGTGACCTGAATTGATAGTTTTTAGAGAGGTCTCTAGGTGTAAAATACACTTCACTACCCTAAAAAGACTGGGGAATTCATTAATAAAAGGGGAAATTGAATATTCCATTAGGAAGGCATAAAGTGAAGCAGTGCTGTTAGATTCCTCTGTATGTGATTAATTATAACACTGTTCAATAAATTAATAACTTCTCAGTACACCAAAGGTCTTACATTTAGCATTAACATCTGATATACACTGTAGATACTATAAATGCAGCTGTAGTCCAAATATTACAACACTTATCTGGAACATTGACTTTTGTCCTGTGTATCATGATTAGAGTTCAAGAAACAATTGCTTTAACAGCTCTGGTTTAACTCTCAGGTTTTACAACACGCATCATATTTTAACATGGAGTGCTTGCTACTAAGTGCAAGGGGCCTCTCAGGTAAGGGAAAGGGCAGCCCTTCACAGCCCTTCACAGAAAAAGATCCTAAATGAGCTGCAACTGAGTCACTTAAAATGGTCTCACTGACTCCGCTCCACTGAGAAATCCATAGACTCCAGAGGAAATGTAAAGGAATCTGTTTTTAATGATAAGTCAAAGGACAGCTAACATGCACCATATATCGTCAGGTGTTTATTCTAATTTCATCATTGTTAACATGGCCTCTGGCATATGGTCATTGGACATGGGATAATTAAGAGAAATTAGGCTTCAAACTTTGCCTGTAAATGAATATGATAACATGGCTGGCTAACTTTGGAAGAATGTGGGTGTTTTTCCTATACTCTGAGGGAGGAGATTCAGAGTACCCATTTTTGACAAACAATGCAAGACTCTCCATGATGGGCTTTTCAGTTTACTTCGGCAACACCAGAGCTTTGACCTGGGTATGCAGATCAAGAAATAGAGGGTCCAGAAGAAGGGGGAAGGCAGCAGGACTATCAACATGCTGACAGGGTCCCGAAAAGAGATTTGCTGACTGATAAAATGGACACTCATTGCAGTGTCACTGAGGGTCAGATCTATGGGTCAGTGTGATAAAGCCAGCAGATTAACAGACTCTAAGAAAAGTGCTCCTTGTGCTTTTTCAGACATCTGCATTTCCCTAAAAAGTATGATTAGCTGGGGTAACTTGGGAGTTGGACTAGATGATCATTAAAGTCCCCTTCCAACCCAAACCATCCTGTGAACTAGTCAACATTTTATTGCCATTTTAGGCAAATAAAATATTCCTGGTTGGTGTGGAAAGGTGATGGCAGATCCCATATACAAAGATGGGCAAGTGTATCAGCAGTACTTTGTTCTCAGAGGTAAACTAAAATGTTTATATTCTGTAAACAATGATCCATACATAAGTGTTTGAAATGGCAAACTAAAAATCTGGACTAGTATTTTATCACTAGAAGCATCATATAAATGAAGAGCTGCCATGCTAGAAGTAAGAGGAGCCACAGCTCTTGATACCTCCTAAAAGTATGTAACCAGTTCAAGGAAAACCCCGCTGCAGGACACTGCCTTAGAGAAAGCTAAGGAGCTTTCAAAGGGCAGCAGCAGCCTCATGGAAGATAAACTCACAGAGGGCTGTAAAATACAAGAACTTCCCAATTCAAGATGTCTTAGGTGACACATTGTTAGAGACTAGAAAACAATTTTGAGCAATTATCACTATATGCTCAATATTCTGTTGTCCACACTTGTACCAAGGACATATAGCTGAATTCTACTTTGGTCTGTTCTATGATCCATACTCTTTAAAGATTTCATTTTAACTTGGCCTTGTGTCACAGCAGTCTAGCCAGAGTCAATATTTGTCCTATAATGCATAAATAAAATAACTAATCTAAAATATTGCTTAAGGTTCAATATATGCTCTATTACGCAATGTTTGTTTAAAGTACACAGTTAAGCTCATTCTCAGGTTAGAGTTGGTGAAAGGATCATTTTTCAGGCTTTTATTTCACTATTCTGTTTTCTTAGCTGACAGTTATACTTAAAAATAGAGAGGTTTAGCCTCTATGTGGATGTACTTATAGGGCCTGTGAGTACTGTTTCATATTATTTTATGAAGAATGGATCATGTCAATTCTGTCAATCATTCCAAAGCCTTTCAGGCTAAGAATTTGACTTGTTGCCAGAGGCTATATTTTTATGAGAATTTGAGTGGAAATGGTCTTGCCACTTTCAAGTATGTGAAAAAATGGTTGAGAAAATAGTTTCTTCTCTCCTTTTTATAGCCATTATGATTAATACTTAATTACTGAAGTCATGACTGAAGCCTTGACTTAGTTAGAGCTTTAATAGGCATGGTATAATTCATGTGAGTTTTATCCAGTTGTATTTTCTTCTGCATGCTCAAAAGAGTAAGATAACAACAATTTTTAAGCCCTACCCTAGTCAGAGCTTTAATGACTAGAGTATAAATTTCATGAGTTTTATCCAGTTTTATTTTCTTCTCCACGCTTAAAAGAGTAAAATAACAGAAAAATTTTCCTCTACAGGAAATGTTCTCATCATTTATTATCTAAATTACACAAATTTAGCAGAATAGAAACAACAGCTACCACCAGCCTGCTGTTACCTTACTTTCATAGGTACCTGAGCTGAAGTTCATTGGGGTAAGGAGCAGAAATCTGACCTTGTTATTCGTCATTCAACACAGGGCCCTGCATAAAAGCCCAGACCACTACAGGGTATGGGAGAAGGAAGGAGGAGAAGAGCTGAGTCCTGGCTCCTGATAATGTTGGGCAGAGTTGCAATCCAATCAGAAGTAACATTTCCAGTCGCATACTTGGTTCTTAGCATCAAAAGGGAGACCTTTGTTCAACAGTTTAACTGCTGAAATAGCCAGGTAGCAGCAACATGGGAGCAGAGACTCAGCTATTTTTTAATGACAGATACTTGAGCCAATTCAATAGAGGAGATTTTAGCCACCTTTGACCACCTTGTATCACAGGAACACAATGTGCCTGCAGTTGGAGAAGGCCCAGGAGATCATTTAGTCCAGCTTCATTGCTAAACCCATTACCTTTGGGGACCTTGGCACGAGGTTGAGCAGGACTATGCCCAGATGGCTTTGGAATCTGACCAAGGACAGAGATTTCCTAGATCAGATCTTCACCATTTGATGAATATAGAGCATACTTGAAATGATGAACTCTACCTTGATGCTTATGTAATCTTACTGGCGTGAATCACAGCAAAATTACTCCATGTTTATAGGCAATACAGAATGTAAATACATTGTGGAATATACATACACTGAATGTATACCTATTTCATGTATGAGAACCTAGCCTAGAATGTAGAAAAAATTGGAATTAAGCTAGTAACATGGTTTTGGTGAATTTTTATATAAAGATACAGAGGAAATACTATTATTATATAACTCTGAAGCTCTGGAGACTTTCGGAGTACTTTCTTATCAAACTTTTTTCATCAGAAAAGTTCTCATCAGCTGTATTGCTGACACCTAAAAGGAAAAATCAGATTAAAGATGACACGTGACATGAATCTTGGATTCTGAGAGGGCAGATATACCTGCTGTACTTCATACTGAAGGTTTGAGAAAGATTCAGGCGCTTCAATTTTAAAAAGTAGTTGAAATGGAATTGGACTGTGAATACTGCCTGGTCCCAAAGATAAAATTCTAATGAATGTATTTTTATGGGAATTGAATAATTTTATGAGCCACTGCTGGTATAATTAGATTTAGATTCTTTTCACTTACTGCACTTACTGGAAACTAAACTAGTTGAATGATTCTGTTGGAGGCCATTATCGGTCTGAATCTGATATTGAGAAAAAACAAAGACACAAGGACAAAATATTTCTGAAATACATAACTGTTTCAGCATTAAAGAAATAAATTATTTTAGCTTCTTTGCTTTCTTATTTTTTAATCATTTTTGCCCTGAGGCCAAAAGTTTATTCCAGTTTGTATGGTAATCCAATACAAGACCTTCTCCTGAAGAATATTCTTTATCTATATATGATATATGTAGAAGGCCATAATAAGAACACTACTAGTAGTCTTCTTGAAATTCTACATCTAATAATACATACCATCCCAAAAACTTCGATTTCAATAACACCGTCACAGTTTACATCACAGTTCAAAGGGATGTTTTGCTGGTATGTGGGGACAGTTGTATCTGTGCTAATTTCTCTTTGCAGAAGGGAGAATATTCTCATTTTCCATGTTTTTTCCTGGCATTTTTTCCAAAAACCAGAATTTACTATTTTCGAAAATTATTTGAATACTCTTCACTGTTACTAAGATCTGGGGAAAAAAAAAAAAATCGATTTTTTTTTTTGATTCCCAGAACCTGGTTCTGAAAAGTAGTAGGTGATATACTGCAAGTTACTGTTATAAATGAATAGACTCAATTCAAGAATAAAACAAATATAAATTNATTTCCAGGAGCTCGCTGGATGCCTTCCTGATAGGCCATCTGCTCTCTGTAGACCTGTTGTTTGGATGTAAGCACCTTCCCGGTAGGAGCCGCATTCCTCTCGGAGCTAGCTCTGGCCGTTTTTTAAAACTGGTTACAACTTAACCTTTTATACATATATTTTGATAATACATATTTGGGCGCGAATTTCCTGATTTATTTATAACATTACTGACATTGAAGATATTTTTTCTTGGTCTTTGGACAAGCTTGATGCCAGAAGTGTGTTTAACAGAGTTATGGGAAATTCAGTTAGATTTTCCAAAACATTTTCCAGTAGTTTGAATCTTCTTATTTGATATCCCTGCTCTTATGACTGTGCGGACAGAGGCTCAAAGATATTAACCAGACTTCAGCTCAGAAGTGTGGAGATCTCAGTGTTTGTTTGCTTCACTGGAAATCACAAAGTGTCAGCACAGTTCTCACAAACTTTCTCACATGTCTTTCAGGAACTTTCAAAGCTTACCCCATTTTACCTCAATCTCTTCAGAAAAAAAACCCCCAAGTTTTTCCACCAGCAGAGAAAGCACAGAAGAAAATGCACATTGGACATCCAGGGAAACTTTGGTCTCCTCTTTCTTCAAAAAATTAAATGAATGGCTGCCTTGCTTTTTTCTTATTTTCTGGTATCGCCTGAATTGGGAGTGGGAAAAGGGAATCTCTCTGTAGTAGCCTGGGTTGGTCTCAGAGTTGAGGGTGTACAGGGAATTACTGCATCTGCGAAACTGAACTCGAAAATCAAGGTAAGGAAGAGAACAGCTGACACTATCAAAGGAGACAGAGACAGTGAGTTTTCACGATCAGTCTGGGAAAACACAGACACTATAGAACAAACACCTTGGCTGGTGACTGCTGAAAAGAAGAAATAGAACAGGAGCAGTGAAACAACTTATTAATAAGATTTTTCTATCAACAAAAAAGGCTATGTTGATCTGTGAGAATTATCAACGCAATCTACAATTTCATGACCGTAGCTCCTTCAAGCCGTGAGACGTCTGGTAGGCCAGAGCTGCCGCATGACTGCAAGTTTTCCTTCTATACTCAGTTCGACTCATTAAACTCAGGCTTTCTCTGTACAACACGAGTTGCTATTCATTCTGGCTTTAAAAAGCAGGCACTGGGATTTGTTTCAGCTGATGTCCTTATGAATTGCCATAGCCCAGCCTTGGCTCTGTATGCGAGTTAGTTCCCCAAGGACTCCACTGCAGTCAGTGGAGAGGTGTAATCATTGCCAGGGCATCATTCTTCTCATCCTAAACAGACAACTAAAATGAGTCCTATGAATCTCCTCCCTGAGGTATCAACGTCTCCTGGCACACTTATGGAACAAAACAGCCATAACCACTCAAGAGCATCTCTCTGCATGAAGAGCCACCATCATCAGCCTGTCTCAGGGCTGGCAAAGGGGCAGAGTTGCTGTCATTTTGCGCTCAAGGGATGCAAAAGTGGCTCTCATTCTTGGTGGGGTATTGAATGGGGAAGTCCAAAGAAAGGCAGAGTGTTTGTGATAACATGGGACTTCCCCGACCTTCCCAGTTCAAGATAGAAATACTCCATCTTTTCTTCATCATATTTAATTTTTCACCTGTCAACTCTTCGTTTTTCTTCACATCTGTTGCAGCTATGTACTACAATATTTGGAAAATGCAATGAGACAGGTAAGAAATGGCTTTAAAAATATATCATTAAGCAACTGCACCACCTCGTGCTAAACTTTTTGAAGAATCTCTATAGGGAAAAGAGAAATATCTGGCATGGAATTTTTCTATATAAATGGGTTGTTAAAAAACATGGAGAAAACAGAAATTATGAAAGTATAAAAATCGTAGAAAGAAGAATTATTTTGGCAGTTGCTACTTGGAGAGTATAATTCCAATCTGTCTAAAAAGTAGCTGTTGCAAAGTTTGAAAGATGGAAGAATAGGGAGGAAAAAAATAAAAGAAGGAAAACCAAATGTGAACAACACTGCAACAGGTTTTAAGTCTTGGCAATAATGCTTTCATCTGCTGAGAAGAAGCTTCTTCCTGTGGTGCAGAAATGTAAGTAAGGTCATGAGAACACTTGCCCTTCCTTGGAATTAATGAACCTCCTATCAGGGAACTTTTCACACTGTACTAAACTCACAGGGAGGCTGAATTTGCATTATTAACAGTGATGGCTCTGTGTAATAGAGGAGGACATGACACTGCAGATGCTTTCAAATATAAGCTGGCTGTTTTGTCAAACGTAGAATGTCTTCAAAGACAACGTCATCCAATAAAGTTACCATTTTTTGCATTATTATTTCTAATTAGCGTCCCCCATCTCATTCTTTCTGAATTTCTTGCAACACTATGACACNGTATTTAAGGGGGCTGCAAACGACCCCCGAGGCTCCTTGTGCTCTCTCTGTTCGGGAAATAAACTCAAACTGCTGTTACAAGGGGCCCCTCCTTCCCCTCCTTTGTCTCCGCGGTTCGCTGAATCCACCATCGGCTCACACCAGCCAAAAAGGGGAAGCCAGAAAGCAAACAGTCTCACCTAGCTGCAGCTGTTCCACTGCGGGACACCTATAGCAAGGTAAATCGCTTGGCTCCTAAGGCGGTGGAAAAGAAGCCAGGCGACAACAGTGCTCTGGCTAACATTACATTTCTGTATTGGCTGCTGCCTCCTGTGAAGAACAGTTTCTGGTTTTTCCCTCTAAGGACACATCTTGCTGAAGCAGGTTCAGATGCAGTGTTTTGAAAGTCTTAATCAGTAAGATCTTTAAATGCAAGATTTTCAAAACAATCAAACCAAAAATGAACACACTGACATGTTCATATGCCCCATGGTCTCACATGGGAACTAAGGTACAAGCTATCAAACAGAAAATGCCTTTAAGAGATCTAAGGCTGCCTGCTACAATTCCATCAGCCCTCCGCTCCCATCCTTTATATCTGGAGCTCTCATTTAAGTCTGGAGTACAAAGCTATATTTCTTTTTTTTTTTCCACTTCACATACAGACACCAACCAAATATCTGGGGCTGTTATATTGATGTTCAGATGCGCATTGTGCTGTTTAGCAGATGGATTTTGTTTATATTCAGCACAAACCCAACATTTCCTCTCCACAG
Source organism: Edolisoma coerulescens (assembly GCA_013397115.1). Lineage (NCBI taxonomy): Eukaryota > Metazoa > Chordata > Aves > Passeriformes > Campephagidae > Edolisoma > Edolisoma coerulescens. The sequence goes on along the minus strand of VWZW01006715.1, from coordinate 29,392 downwards.
GGTAATGGAAAAAACCCTAAACCAACTGTTATTAGTTACCTAATCTATTGCTCATTTTGAGACAGTCGGTTATCATATCAAAAGGCATAGCATGAGATCCAAAGAACAGCCCCTGTTCTCTTGCTGACAATTTAAGTTTTTATAAGCCAAAACCCAAATTAAAGATTTTTGAAAAGCCCAATGAAATAGCTTGAAAAACTCCTATAACAAGTCAGAGAAACATGAATCTCCCATTTTATGGAAAATGTAATCTTCCCCACTTATGCAAATATTGTATAATGAAAGTTAATCGATACTACTTTTATTACTGGATTCACCTGTTCCTTTCTTAAAGCCCTTAGGTGTGCAGGTTCTTAACGACAGCATTATATCACCATTCTCTGTGTTTTGTTTTATAACTCATTGTTCTTCCTGTTTTATGTCATACTTATCCGTATTTTGACAATTGTTAACACCTGACTTCTTGTCTTTGTTTCCTTAAGGAGAAAAGGATCAGTAATTTTTGCGCTGTTACCTAAAAATCTGTGCAAGTTAGTGTTTAATACTTATTTTAAATTGACATTAAGTAAGCAGTAATATTTGAAAACTTCACTTTCTACCAAGACATCTCAAGGAGATTCCATTTCTACAACTACTTCAAGGGGTGAAGAATGCTCTTCAGTCAGACAACCATTTTGAAATTAAATTGCCATCATTTAGACTTATGTTTACTTGAAATGAAATGAGAAATCAAGAAATGAAGTGAAATAAAAAGAAAGAAAATACAGGGAAATTAAATTGAAAAAAAAGAAAATTCTAAGAGAAGTTAAATTATTTAAATGGAATGTAATGACATGAAGTGCAGTGAAATGAGCCAAAATTTCATGAAATGACACTCATTCAAATTGCGAGATTTCATTTCCTGTCATGAAAATGAAGAAATTTCATTCTCATGAAAGGAAATGAAATGAGAAGTCAAGGAATGAAGTGAAATGAAAAGACAGGAAAAGATATGTAAGGAAATGAAATGAAACTGAAAAAAAACCCAAAATTATGAAATTAAGAGAAAAGAGTGGAATGGAATGGAATGGAATGGAATGGAATGGAATGGAATGGAATGGAATGGAATGGAATGGAATGGAACAGAACAAAGTGCAGTGAAATGAGCCAAAATTTTAAGAAATTATACTCCTTGAAATGGAAAGATTTCATTTCCTTTCATGAAAGGAGGGATTTTCATCACGGCAGGGTACCAACAGTGCTCACTCTACACTTTTTGAGTCCGAGCCAGCCATGGTGATGGAGATCTCAGCAGCAGCAACAAGCTGCCATTAGGGTCAAGCCCAGGGTTCAAAGAGCTGCACAGCCTACAGCTCCAGGGACACAGCGGCTGGAAAAGGTATGCCAAGGCGATCCCAGCGGGGTGCCAGCTCTGCTGCTCCTACGTCTTTCTAGTCTGGACCAAACATAGTAATGGGTAGCTCAGCCCCAGTATAAAGTTGCCACTAGGCTTAGAGTTAGGCTGGAGAGAGAAAAAGAGCTTAGAGCTCCAGGCACACTGGGGCTGGAAAACGTATGCCAAGAGGATCATGGCAGGGCCACAACATAGCTGCCTCCAGATCTTGCAGATTAGGGCCATGCATGGGAATGGGAACCTCAGCCACAGCCCAAAGCTTCCTTAAAGGTTAGTGGAGAAAAAAAGAAAATCCAGAAATGAAGTGAAAACAACGGAATGGAATGGAATGGAATGGAATGGAATGGAATGGAATGGAATGGAATGGAATGGAATGGAATGGAATGGAATGGAATGGAACAAAGTGCAGTGAAATGAGCCAAAATTTTAAGAAATTATAATCCTTGAAATCAAGAGATTTCATTTCCTTTCATGAAATGAAAAACTTAGGTTTCATGAAAAGAAATGAAAAGAGCAATCAAGGAACGAAGTGAAATGAAAAGACAAGAAAGGAAATATAAGGAGATGAAATGAAACAGAAAAAAAACAAAAATTCTGAAAAGAAGTGGAAACAATGAAATGGGATGGAATGAAATGATGTGCAGTGAAATAAGCAGAAATTTCAATAAATTATACTCATTGAAATAGTGAGATTATATTTCCTTTCGTGATTTGGAAATTTGAAATGAAATCTCCCAATCTAAATGAATAAAATTTATGCAATATTCAGTCCTTTTCACTGCATGTCATCTCATCCTATTCCATTTCATTGTATTCATTCTATTTCAGAATTTTCTTTTTTATTTTCAAGTGAATTAATTCCATCATATGTCCTCTGCCGTGTCTTTTTTTCAATTCATTTCCTGATTTTGAGCTATCAGTGAATAACATTTGGGCTAAATTTGGTCTTTTTAACTAAACTCATGTCATTCAATTCCATTTAATATGATTCACTCAATTTATGAATTTTCTTTTTTTTTTCAGTTTTATTTTGTTTCATTATATGTCCTGTCCTATCTGTTTCTTGCACTTCTTTCTCAGATTTCAAGATTTTATTTCCATGCATAAAATGAAGAATTTCCAAGGACATGGCAAGTACAAAAGACATGCAAAGGGGAGCACAGCACTGCCTCAGCATTGCTCCCTCCACACATCTCTCCTTGGCAAAACTCATATTCTGGGCACCTCAGCCTCAGCAAATGTGGCTTTTACTGCTCTGCTTAAGGTAAGGAATAGGCCTAGGGTTAGGCAAGAGAAAACCACAAGGACTGGAGCACCAGGGACACTGTCAAGGGGAGCATGGCATGGTTTCAACATTGCTCCCTCCACACCTTGCTCCTTGGCATCACTCATGTTCTTGGCACCCAAGCCTCAGCAAAAGGCTCCTTAACTCCTCTGCTTAGGGTTAGGGTTACTCTTAGGGTTAGGGTTGGGAAAACCGCAAAGCCCAGAGCTCCAGGGATGCTGCAACTGCAAAAGGCATGCCAAGGCCAGCGTGCCACTGCCCCAACATTGTGCCCTCCACACCTCCCTCTCACATTGAAATCCCGAAATCAGAGAAGGAAGGTAAAAAAGGAGACAGGAGAAGAAACTGAAGAAATGAAATGCTAAAAAAAAAAAAGAGGAAATTCTGAAACAAAGTGAAAACAATAATAGCGAATGGGATGACATGAAGTGTAGGGAAATGGACTGAAGTTTTCCCAATTGATCCTCATTGAAATCGCAAGATTTCATTTCAATAACGAAATCTTGCGATTTCAATGAGTATCAAATCGGCAAGGTTTGATCCATTTCCCTGCATTTCATCTCATCCCATGCCAGTTTAGCATTTTCACTTTATTTCAGAATTTACTCTGGGTCTTTTTTAGCATTTCATTTCATGACTTTCTTCTGTCGCTTTGTTTGACTTTGTTCCCGGATATGGAGATTTCATAGAGTATCATTTTGGCAGGTTTCAGGGTTTGGGAGTCTTGCCTGGGGGGGTGGGCTCTCTTGCTGGGTTTTTTTTTTGGGAATTGCAGCGTTACGCTGTGAGAGGAGTGGGGGCTAACCCAAGATTTGGCTGGGGAGTGGGGGCCAGTTTCCTGCCTTTTTCTGTTCAGTGATGGAAGAGAGCAGTCTCATGTGTTCCAGAGGGCATGTGCCTGTTCCTGGCACATTGCTGTGTTCTAGCTCGCTGCCCGGCTCTGCCCACTTTCACTGTTTCTGCCCGCTGCTACGGAGGGTGTGTGTCTGTTCCCGGGACACTGCTGTATTGTGACTTGCTGCCAGTGGTGGTACCAAGGCCAACTGCTACCTGTGAGTTTTACAAAAGCAGAAATCTCCTGTCCTCCCCTTTGCCTGAGCCCCCAACACCACCTGCGGAGGTTCCAGGCTCGCATCAGAGAGCCCCTGCAGCCGTGGGGGAATCATCGCAGCCTCTCTGCCTCTCCTGAGCCACCACCACCCCCTGCCACCTGTGGTCATATCTACACCAAAGGGGAAACTGCTGCACAGGTGGGGAACTCCTGTTACTGTTTTGTTGGTGGTGGTTCTGTCTTGTTACATATACATTTTCTAGTAAAGAACTTCTATTACTTCTCCCATATTTTTGCCTGGAATCTGCGTAATTTTGAAGTTATAATAATTTGGAGAGAGGGGGTCATTTTCCAGGAAGGTTCCCACCTTCCTTGGCAGACACCTCTCTTTTAAACCAAGACAACATCTCAGTGTCTTCCATTCACAGTCCACAGCAATGTTACCTGACCTGTCCATCACTGTCCCAGCTCTCCCTGCCCAAGAAACTGATATGAAGGAAAGATGAACAGGTCCAGCAGTCAGAGAAAACACTTCCTGACACGGCCCTGGCAGATGATGGGGAGGCCAGTCCAAGTTTGGTTTGGGCATATTAACTTTTTATTGCTTAATTTCTAATTCGTGCTAACTTAATTATGTATTAAAGAAAAGATATTATCCAAACTCACATACACAATTTCAGTGCACTTACTTATTAGCATTCACTTAGTACTAGATTAAGATTATTTTAAAATTTCATTTCTTATGCCACTCCTTTCCATTCAATTGCATTTCAAATACTTCATGATCACTTCGCAGTACTTCCACTTGAAGCTGAGAAAAATCATTCACAAGATTTAGCATCTTCTGCTAATAACTCCTCATCATTCCTGACTTCAAAGGTTTAAAGAGCTTTAAAAATTTCTGGCTACTTATCACAATAGGGTATAAAACTCCCTAGAAGGATAACATCAGCTTCTCTGGGGACAGATTAGCAGGGGCAGTTACAACCTTGCCGATGAACTTGTGGTTGGCCTTTTTTTATGTAAACCTGTGCAAGCTGTGATATAAAGGGGGACCTGGGTTATTTGTTTCTCAGCAATTAAGTAAAACTTGCATGTTTATAAAGATAACACTAACAAATTGTGGATAGTTTTGATGACTTGCAACAAATTAATGTGATTTTGACCCCTTTATCAGGAGTTCTGGCAATTACACAACTCCTATATTTGCACTGTTTGCATGTGGCCATGCAAGCAGCTGTCAGCAAATGCTGAGCAAGACATCTATCTCTCTTAACTGAGCAGGGTGCAGTGATTCCCTGACCAGCTGCGTAACCAGGAGAACCAAAAATTTATCACCTCAGATATGATCCTGCACTAATGATTTTGGCTACAGTCTTGTCTCTGCACAGCACCACACTATCAGGTGGATGCACTAGTTTGGGTTAGAGCCAGTTGGTTTCTAGACAGCAGGGCTGTCCAACAGCCATAAATTCTGGAAGCTTTAGTTTTCCTCCAGGGGGGCTAGAAAGAAAACACCTGCATTCTACCAGAAGCTTGTTGAAACAAACATATTATTATAAAACGTTTCCATTGGAAAATTTGTTGGCTTTCAAATAAAATTTGATTCAACAAACCATCTCTGATTGCTTCTGACAGTTACCAGCTCCTGACTTACGCAGCTGCTCTGTCAACGCACTGGGCGAGCACCTTCAAGCCCCTCTCCTTCCCATGTCTGTCTTCAGCCCTGGGTATTCACTATCCTTAAAGCTCGTTTTCTCATTCCCAGCTAGTTCCTGATGCACAGACACAGTCTTTACAATGTCTGGTCTCTTCTTGGTTCTCTCCTTTTAAGATACCACCACCTTAAAGTGCACCCACTGATCAGCATGCAAGCAACAACATCCCTAGCATGCCTAGTCATCCTTCCGTAACTACTATTAACTGCCAAAATCCCACCTTCCTCTGCAAGGAACCTGTCTTTACAGGTCTTCACAGCCATACTCACATCCCTACCTTGGCTTAATTTTGAACACTCCAAAATCTCTGCAGGTGCCTTTTCTGGAAGCACTTCCATCTATCCCTGAGGCAGTGCCTACTCTCAGCTTTCCAATAGTAGGCAACTTCACAAAGATTTTCTCTCCACCTTGTCCAACCAAGCTGGCCTCATATATAGGTATACCTTTGCTCCTGATGTCCACCAGTCACCATCAGCATATCTACCCCTTCCTTTCTTCCTTCCTGCACCCCAGGAAAGCCCTTTACATAGTACAACTGCTACTCCCCTGCAGCTCACTGGAAGTCTCCTGCCTCAGAGCAGTAACATAAGCAGCTGTCGCCAGCTCCTCAGAGTAGAGGACGATAAGTGATTTTATAGCATGAAGAAGTGCTAGGATCAGTTTGGGGAGAGTGTTTTGATCTAGGGCAGGAAATTTTTAATTCTCTTCATTTGAGCTGTTTTCCTCTCCCAGCCACACAATGGTGAGAGATCATTTGGAGAGTCTGGTGAGTCCTCCAGACTGACTTATGTGTAAGGCTATGAGATGGCAGCAGCTGTGCAGAGAGCTATAGATATGCCAAAAGTAACTGGCAAACTCACCACCTCGATGTACTTGGGACAATGAGCAGACCCCGTGTGACTTCTTCTTACCCCCAAGTTCACAATCTAGAGACAGGGGCTGGAGCAGGCCTGGAGTGCTGACTCCCATGTCCCAAAAAAGGAGGGGAATACCACATTGCTCTGAAAGCTGTCAGAGGTGGTTTTGTCAGGAAGTGCTTGGTCATCATTGCTTCTCATAAGGATTCATTTGCTCCACCAAGACACTCACACCTAATTTTTTTTAGGTGAGGTTTCTCACCTCCAGAATTAAATTTTTAATGAGGAGAGACAGAAACAGACTAGCCCACCCCAAACAGAATAATAACTAGGGCAGCCAAGGTACAGAGGAGAATATAGAATATGTATAGAGAGAATACAGAATAAGGATTTAGGGGAGATCAGAAAGAAAGGAGTTAAATATGCCTTTCCCATAACGTGGGTGTGGGGGAGCATTGCATGGCAATGTATTAATTATTTTGGAAAGCTCTCTAGGCTTTGTTTCCTCTCAAGGCAGAGGAGGAATGTTCAAACCTGAAGGATACAACAGCTAAAAATAAACACAGCGGAAAAAGCTACAAAGGTGTAGGTGGGGTTGTAATGTTTGTAATGTTTGTAAAACACTGCAATCAAAGTATTTTTGTAGATAGCATTTGCAGACAATTCACTTTGAAGCTGCTATAAGTGGCACCCATACAGACGGCATTTCTTTAATTTCCTCTCACACATTAGGATCCTTTTCTTCTTGGCATGCTCACCCTAAAATCTTCTGGAATTTGATCCCTAGCCCGGACCTGAAAACACGGAGGTTATCTGACGTATTTGCGCCATCTACTGTCTTCGACAGATCTTAGCAGTCAACTCACATCTTATTTTCATTGCACAGAGCACCGACTAGATGTTTTCATAGAAAGATCGATTATAATTGTGTTGTCTTATAGGAACAAGAGAAGTAATGGTGGCTCAGAGTCCCAACTCACTTTCCTTTTTTCTCCCTACTATTATCACAGTCAGACTGACCTCCAACAGCTTATTCAAGATTTCTCTAAATTATTTCCAACCCTTTAACAAGTCACCTCCTTTAGGTTTTAAAATGTTCCAATACTTAATTACCCCAGCTTCAAAAAAGTATGTCTTGTTTCTGATTACTTTTATCCCCAAATGTAGTTTTTCCCTCTGAGATGGAAAGGGGTCTTTTAAGAAGCCAGCACAATGGAAAGACAATGTTCTTTGTCTTTCCACAAAGAGAGCCTACAGAGTAGTTTGTGAATTCCCAGGCTACTTCCTGGATGTGAAACTATATATAATTAAACACCTTCCTCAGAGACGAAGAAAGGACTAGGGTCTAAAAATGTCACCTCCAGCAGCTGGATACCAAATTCTTCGTGAGAGAAAGGCTTCTTGCCTGAGGGCTGGAGATGTTCAGTTGAAAGCTTCTTCAGAGAGCAATCAATAACCCGTAAAAGGGAGCTTGAGGGTACCCAAAACATTACTTTTCCAGATATGACAATTTAGTAGCTATCTAAGATACTGGATATTAGGTTGACATGGTCACAACAGTAACTAATTTACCTTTAAAATTACAGCCCACTTATACTTTAATTAAGATAAGGAAAGGCTTTCCCAGTCTGAGTTCATACACTTGATACTTCAAGAAAAAAAACAAACTAGCTTATAGTCAGCTTGTTGCTTCCAGTGGAATAAAAAAACAAAACAAAACAAAACCCTGGGGTTTCATGTAACAAAAATCAGCCATTAGCACAGCCATAGGGGAGAGAGCAAAAGCGTAGCTAGAGAAATATATTTCTGACAGTAACTAATACTGTATGGTAAGGGAAGTTTTTTACGTAATGGCACAGTCAGAGAGTATTCCTCTCTCCTGTTTATACACCCATTCTTTAACAATCAGCACCTGTGAGTTCTTGAGCTGATGGATGTACTCCAACTACATTTAACAGTCACCAGTGGACGAATCCTTCATGATTTTTCCAAATCTTCTTTTGTCTAGCTATATGAACTTTAGTTTCCACAGAATCCTGTAGCAATAAGTTCCGCAACTGAATTACGTGTCGTGCAAAAAGGATTTTTCTTGTACTGTTTCTCCCCTATCATAAGCATGAAAATATTTGCCCCTATAATCATAATGATAATATATATCACCCTATAAAGACTTTTAGGCAAAAAGGTAACTAGAAACTCTATTTCCTAATGTAAAACAAGCAAAGAAAATAATCCTTTGAAAAAGCATATATATGCCTTTTAGAAACCGCTTTTTAAAGAGAAAAATTAATCATTTTTCCTTGATAAATTATATTTATCATGAATTTGCAAGTCTAAAGGATCACAGTAGGAAAGCCACTTTCTCCCTGGGTTCACCATGTGCTGCTCAGCTTTAAAGTAAGAACCAACAGTTATTCACATATCTTAAGTGCAAGTAAGCGTTGTTTTGCTTTATGAATTCATAACAGGGATGAAAAACTTACCTTACAACTGAGTGTGCATTGTTTTTTAGGCACTGACACTCTTTGAGTGTACTATGCACAACCTACTAACTGCACGTAATACACCAACACACACATATAAATATATAGATAGAATGCAGATAGATTTTTCCTTTTAGTTTGGCAATTCTGAAACTAATTTAAATGGAATACCATTCAGTGTTCATTACTGCAAATAAAACACCATCAATTTAAGGAAAACAGGGAAACTGCTATTTTCCTAAAAAGTTGTCTTCAATAATTTCAGAGGTTTTCTTGCTATTGTTTTCTATTATTTGTGATGACATATTTTAAATGTTGGCCTCTTACACTTGAACACCACACATAAAGTATTTTTTTTGCAACATTAATTAATGGTGCCTTTACTGGTGACTAAAAGGGACTGGACAGATTTCTGATTTAAAATTTACACAGTTCAAAAAATGATGCCACAACACACTAGTGGTTGAAAATATTTTATGGAGCATATTTTATTAGCATGTGGTATTTCGGGCAAAAAAAGTTTTGTTGAATCTTGTAGTTTTTTAATAGAGGGAGTTGTATATGAAAGTGGTACATCACATCAAACTCAAAATAGAATATTCGGGATTTACTCCTTTCTGGAACATTGTCCTGATTTCCTCCTTTAATACTGTTTAGACTTACTGATAGTTCATTAACCTAATACATTATGCGAAATATTTTACATTTTAAGAAGCAGCTTAACTACCACTTCCTACCTTTATTTCCCAGCTTTATTCAGGTAATATATATCAAAGTATGGCTACAAATAGTGTTTAGTTTAATACAGTATATATGGGTTTTCACCCCTGCCAGAACTTACCCTGCCCTGTCAAATGATAAAGGCTTGGCAACCCCAGCTTTTTGTCCACCTAGCTCTCCCCAGACGTGGTGCAGTCTGGTGCTATGCCATTAGATGTCACTCTGGACCATACAAAAGAAGACCAAAGCATGAATTAGCATCTTCCCATCTGCAAACGATAACCCCAGTTTCAAAACAGGGGTGCATCTTCAAAGACTGCACCTCACCCGTGTGCCCTCTTGTATGGGGTATGTATGTACACCTTGGCCTCCACCACCACGTTCCTCTGCAGCTGCTGTGCTGACACAACAGCACACAATGGAAAGCAGGTCAGGCACCACACAGCAAAAACCTGCTCCTGTCCTCCTTTCATTTCACGAAGGAACAATTTCTAGGGTCTGTAGTACCATGAAAAACACAGCTGTGGGGTGCCTCCTGGAGGGCCAATGGGCCATGCTGAGCATGGTGTCTGAGTTTAGAGCAAGCCACCAAATGGTGGATTGGATCTGAAGCCAACTGACGAAAATCCTATTGCTGCACTCGTTTTTTATGGCCTCTAGTTCCTTTAGCCTTTTTCATTGGTTGGTTGGTTTGCAGTTTTTTCCTGACTGAGTTGTTCCCAGTGAAGCATTTCATCAGTTTGTTGCAACTGCCCCAGGGGAAAGGGGGAGTGATGGTAACCTTGATCTCTGGGGACACAGTTGCAGTGGCAAGGTGAGGTGTTCCCACATCTGCCAGATGGATTCTGCTGATGCTGAAATGAGGGGAGAAAAAACCCACTTGTTGACTTCTTGAGGCAGCAGGATCACAGTCCAACTGCACATATGGTGTTTGTTACATTCCCAACCTTCCAGGCTTGGACATCATGGCATTTTATGCATGAACTGCAGGGAGTAGAGCTGCCATGTCAAAACAGGACAAATTTTTAAGCAGGTTTCCTGCTGACATGACTGTATTGCATACACTAGCTATGGAGCTTTGGGCGCATCCTGGAATTTCAGCCAAAGGGAAAGTACTGCTTGGGATAAGAGTTTTGCCCATTGCCACACAGTTCCACTAATTCTGAGCAGCTCACAAACAGCCAAAGGTGAGGCGTCTTTGAAGTACCTTGTAATCTAATCATATTTATGTCTTTTTAGGCAGAGCACCTCATATGTCACAGCAAGACAGGGTTGGATTAATTTAAAAGGAAATTAAAGAAAGGATTATAAAACTGTAGAGGTTATTAAAGGTTGTTCCTTCTGATGGCAAAGGTATTATTCCCTCTTAGAAATCACATTGCATATACACATGGGTGGAAAGCCAAAGGAACGGGAGTTGTGGTTATAAGATCTGATAGTCATGTAAGTAAAATTATTTTTGAACCAAGTGAGAAGCATAGTACTGTCAGGCCAAGAGCTCACATACCAGAAATTACAGCCCTCATGGGAGAACTTAGCTCAGAAACCAGTTACATAGAGAGGAAACTCTTAGCCCTACTCCAGAGACGAGGACCCAGAGTACAAGCACCTGGGGTCATACCACATGGCTGTGCTGTTCGAGGGGATCCCCAGTGTGACTAAGACAGGCAAAGTGACAAGCCTGGAAGCAAACACCAAGGATGAAGGAGTGCTGCAAAAATTACCTGAGTGTTCCAAGTCCAACCTGGTGTGTAAATATTGATATCAGCATCAGGTGGGGAGTGTTCTTCGGGTAGGAGTAAAGCATTTCAAATGGAGATGGCAGGAAACCAATATATTTTACCTTCTGACTGTCACCATCTCCTTCGCCATTACAGGGGATAAGCTGCTGCTCTGAATGTGGAAAAAGGAACTGCTAAATTTGCAAAGCAACTGTTCTCCAGAAAACCTCCTGTATAATCCACGTGGTGTTCCTGAAGGCTCAGAGGGTTTGTCTAAGACAGTTGCTTCTCAACCTGCAAGACAGCAAGGCATGTCTTTTTGTCCCACCTTCATTCTCTTCAGCAACGTGAGAAAGGGAAGTGAGGGTTTTCTCCGTCATTACACCTTGTTGAGTCTCAATTTCTTTTCTCATTTTCCACACTCATCTAGGGACAATCAGAAACATATCCCAGAACTTGTCATAGGATAGCAAAGCCTGCCATCTCCTCTGCATTTCACCTGATGTGGTGGAGAGATGTCATTCATTTCAACATTGCTTCCAAAGGACTAAAAATACAAAGACTTTCTGTTGCTCTCTTAATTTGATGCCCTGAGAGGGTTGGATTGCTGTCTTCTAGCCAGGGTAGATTGACAACAGAATACACTGATTAGCAAACAGAAAATTTACACAAAGCAAATCAAGATTTCTGAATTCTCTCTAGGAAAAGCTTTACAGTATTCGCACAAGAATTTGCTTGCAGGAAAGGAGATTTGAGTATCTAATTTTAAACATCCTGTTCTGTGAAGATGAAATATTTCTTTGGGTGCCCACACATGTGGACATTCTTTGATTTTTTGCAAGTGTTTGTCCTTAATCTGTACTACAGCTGGTGCATTGATTATTTTACAGGTATTAACAACATTCAGCAGGGTAGCTGTTAGCTAAGGTTTCAGACTCTAGATAACAGATGGCAGATGTTCTTCACTGTAGCAATGAGGATAGCAGCTGCCCCTGTTTCAGGAGAGAGAGTGAAGAACTTGATCCACACTAGTGTTTGGAGAGAGCTGATCTTAGGGTTTCCTGCATACCTAGCAAGGTTCAAAAAAACACTAATATCTCACTTAAGGTCAGAAGATGGAAAAAAAATATCTACCTTGCTGCTAGTATGGGTCTAGGCACCAGCTTCTCCACTTTTGCAAGGAAAATTACGTGTAAGGGTTTCTGCCATGTATCTGTACTCCATCAAGAAACAGCTATTGAAGAACTATACGTACACAGAGAAGAGAGGATATTTATCAGTGCAGCAGGGAAGAGGAATCTGGGAAGCAGGAGTGGAAACAACCTGATGGGTAATTTCAGCTCAGTAAAAGGGAAGACAAGAGTTTGTGCTACTTGATTCTGCTTTACTCATGCTGCTGCAGAAGGCATGGAGGTGAGAGAGCTTTGGTGTCTCTCAAGCAGGCTTGCACAACATTCCCAGGGGTCGCCAAAGCCATGGCATGGGGCCATGAGCTAGCACTGCAATTACAGACTGGCTGTGCCAGAGCAGTGCTGGGGCACAAAGGAGCTCAGGGACTCCAACACAAGGACAGCCCTGCTAGGACCTGAAAGAGTACCTCTGGACACACACTACACTAATGTAGCAGCTCACTCCAGATCTCCAAAGCAGCGCAGTGCTCCCATGGTTAGTGAGAACAGAAACAGCAGCAGTCTCCTGAGAGTGAAGAATGTCAGATCTGAGAGATGAAGAGCAAAAGTGCAAATAGGAGAAGGACAAGCCACCAAATCCAAACTTGAGCTTAATAATTTTTGGAGGTTCAGTTAACCACTTAAGTGACTCCAGATTTCCTTTCTTTCTCTCCATGTCATTCAGGGTTCCTGACAGCGTTACTGATATTTTTTCTATAATCATTCATAAATATCTAGCTCTGGAAACACTTTCTAATAGACACTGCAACTGCAAACCCCTTCTCTGAGATCCAGGTTAAATTAATGTAGTGGGGCAAGCAGGCAAAGCTTTGAGTGAGCTCTAGAAATGCCTGTCCCTTGCTGATCTAAAAGTCATGGTTGCCTTGCAGCAGTGCTATACTTTTCTGGTTCTCATACCAATATATTTGGCAGTAACTGTGTACCAGTGCACCACGGCCCACAGTGTTTTATAAACATAGCAATAACAAAAAAACCCTTGTGAGGGGTAATGCTCCTCTGAAATTCCTTTGCCAGCTATTTGGCACTGGTATTTGACGGAGCACATATGCCCACAACACCAAAGCACACTTGCCCCAGCCAGTGGAAAAAAGAGCACTAGAAATTGCCGCAGTTGTGCTGCACCCACTCCCAATGGCAGCATGTCTGTTATCCAGAGAACTTATTACCAGGTGTATTGGATTTACATGGCAACCTTTTGGAGGTTGGGGAGGGGGGCTATAGGAGGGGCTTCTCCGAGAAGATTCAATCTTCCCCTCTATCTGACATAGGCAATGCTGACCTGATCCAAGATGGATGCACTGCTGCCCAAGGCTGAGACAAACAGAAATGGCAATTAATGCCTCTGTAATAACATATTTAAGGAGGGAAAAAAACCGTATCTGCAGCCAGAGAAGAGAGGCGTGAAAATATGTGAAACAACTCCGCAGACACCAAGGTCAGTGCAGAAGGAGGGAGAGGAGGTGCTTCAGGTGCAGAAGTAGAGATTCTCATGCAGCCCATGGTGCAGACCATAATGAGGCAGCTGTGCCCCTGCAGCCCATGGAGGTCCACTGGGCGGGACAGACCTACCTGCAGATTTGAAGGAGCCCAAAAGAAGGCTGTGACCCCATGGGAATCCCGCAATGGTCCAGGCTTCTGGTAGGACTTGTGACACCATGGGGGCCCATGCTGGAGGAGCCTGTGTCTGAAGGACCGCATCATTTATAAAGGTTCTGGAGCACACTGGAGCAGTTCATGAAGATCTGCAGCCTGTGGGAAGGACATACTTTGGAGACATTCATAGAGGACTGTCTCCCATAGGAGGGACCCCACAGTGAAGCAAGGGAAAGACTCCTCTTCCTGAGGAGGAAGCAGTGGCAGAAACAATATGTGATGAACGGACCATAACTCCCGTTCCCATCTCCCTGAGCTGCTGGAGGGGAGGAGATAGAGAATCAGGAATAAAATTAAGCCTGGGAAGGAGGGGGGTTGGGAGGAAGGTATTTTTAAGATTTGTTGTACTTCTGATTATCCTAATCCGATTTTGATTGGTAATAAATTAATTTCCTCAATTCGAGTCTGTTTCGACAGTAAGTGGTGAGTGATGTCTCCCTGTCCTTATCCCAACTCAAGAGCCTTCCATTATATTTTCTCTCCCCTGTCCATCTGAGGAGGGGAGAGAGGCTTTGGTGGGCACCTGGCATCCAGACAGGGTCAAACCTCCATATCAGGATACTGTTCTACATACTACAGGTCAAGCTCAGACCAAACTTAATTTTTCACACTGGATTCAGGTATGCTCAAAGTGGATCTGTGCCAATAATTTTAATGGACAGATAATTCCCATGCAGGGAGTAAAGAGTCATTGCCATGTGAAATGTTCTAGTAGTGCTATAACTGCATTCCAGTATAACTTATGCTTCTCCAGGAATTAGGGAATTTCTCTGCTGTCTTAATCTTGATGCAGCTTTAACCCAGCACGCTCTTGACATAGGCCCCTGTCAATTCCGTAAGCTCCTCTACTCCTGTCCATTGAAGCAAACTCTGCACAATACCCTCTGAGGCTGAGTATAAGAATATTCAGCAGGAGGTGAGACTCAAGACGTTTATTTTATAGCTGACACAGGTGGGAAGAACACCTTGTAGACTGCAGCCAAAAAACCAGCAAGACAAGTAAGAGAGGCCTAGTATGTTCACATTTTTACATCAGAAAAACATATTGAAAAAGAATGAGGCCATGTGAGTTTCCTGTGGTGAGGGATGAGATGTTACACATGGTATGTGTATGTAGAGAACGTAGTAGTATGTATTTTGCACAATACCAAAACCTCTCATGCCCAGTTAAATCTGTTATATGTCTTTTTGCAATCAAATTATAATTAAGGATTACTTGGGCATGGGATGCTTATATTAATTTATAATACTTACAGTGATTTTAAGAACCCAGTACCTGATAAAAAATTCTAGTTACAACTTCCTGGTCCATGTCTTTCCTAGGTGTTCACATGGCAACATACTTTGCAATCAAACTAGTCTAATAAAAAATACAATTAAGAATGTAACCAAGGAATCTTCATAGGCACCTGACAAATTTGCTGAAGAGGAGTAAGTTTTAAAGATGGTGCAATGGCAATGTCAGGCCTTAGATAATGTATATGTGTGCTTGTTCACAGCCTATTCACATTAAAAAAAAAAGTGAACAGAAATGTCAAACAAACCACTAACTCCACAGCCTCGGTGGCTGAGGAATTAGAGATCAGCTATGCATCTCCCATTCATCTTCCCCATCCTGGAATGTGCAATATGTGCTTCAGCCCATCCCATTGCTGAGCACACAGCCAGCGTCGCAGCGTGCTTGTACGTTTTCAATTTGTTTTTCCACAGCTCGCTAATGACTTGTAACTGCCCTATCACCACCCTGCTGCAAAGGCGATGATGAATTCAGCAGACCCAACATGCAAATGTGGAAAAACATGGAAAACACTAACTGTTGGTACTGATATGCAACTGGAGTTTTGCAAACCTGCTGGTGTTGCATAACATGCTGAAAATATAGTCTCAGAAAATAAGCACCATCTTCCTGCCAGCACAGCTCTTCTGCAATATGCCTAAGAGCAAAGAAGCATTGTAAAGTAATTCAATTTTATTCAGTAGCTAGCTTAGTTAAACTTTATAGGAAAGAAGGAAGTGAAAAAGAAACATATATCGCTATTTTAGTTTGCCACTGCTCTTTTTAGACATGACAACATGAAGCAACTGATGAGAGAAGTTTGATATCATATTGCTCCACAGATGCATTTAGCAATACTGCAGTGTCATGATGTACACCAGTAAATTTCACCATTTTATAATACTGAAGCAATCTCTGCTATGGTTTTCTCACTATCTAGGAGGCCAAGATAGGCCCCAGCTTTAGGAAATGGAGACGTAACTGTAGCTCTGTGATTAATTGTCTCAGGGTAGACTCAGCAGGAAAGCACGCTCTCAAGGCACGTTTTGCATATATCTGCTCCTTCTTATAAACAAGAGCAAAGCTATGACTGAAACACAGGATTCAGTATATGGGTTTTCCTATACACCAATTATAGTGAAAGGAAAAGGATTTAACATTATCAGAATGAAACAAGAATTTGATAAGGTTTCTTCTTCCATCTCAGATATTGCTTTACACTGATGTGCTTCTGTGGGGAAACACACATCTGCACTTTCTAAAACAAGTCATTTAAGTGAAAGCATTTCCCAGTCACCACAGTGCTGTGTGATTTTTATACACCATCATATAAATATTCTTAGCTCACAAAAATATTCCCCCTAACCATTCAGGTCAGTGGTCAGAACTGGATCAGCCCCATTTTATCTTTCCTAGAAAAGAGAATGCATTTTAAAGCACGCCAAATAAAATCACAGTCCTTGGAAGCCAGCATGTTTTTGGCTTGCTTTTTGGTGCTTTTTAGTGCAAGTATGCAAAAGGAGCATGTCTATGAACATCCAGCAAGTTAAGGGTGCAGTATCTGAATGCATTCAATGCCTGTTAGTCAATAAAAGTACATTACCATGCCATCCTCTGCATTGCAGTCTAACCCCCACTACCTGCACAGATCTCCAATGCAAATAAAGACAAACACCAGCTAAATCATCATGCTGTAAAACTGTAAGAGAAATTCCTCTTTATTTCTTTTTTCTCCTGGATATCCTTAAGCTAACTCTTTTTATCAGAAGATGTTTAGTTCTGAATGCCCTGTTGACCCAGAAATTAGAGGTATATTTGGCAAGATTAAAATTAGTGGGTCTTTAGGCTTCACTTTAGCGAGACATTAAAGCCTGTGTCAAAGTTAAAGCATAGAAATAGTGCTTTTGAGTTCAGTGGGACCACTCACCTATTTAGAGTTTGGTGAGTGTTTACACGTCTTGCTGGATAGGTGCCTTGGGGCCTTCTAATCTCATATCCTGAAAACTTTTGCCATCCTTAACTAAGCTTGTTACAGTGCCATGAAAGGACCCTTTTTTCTCCCTCTTTTTTCTGGCATTGTGTTTTGTTCTCATTGCAAAAAGACTCTCTGGGGGTTTTTTGCACTAACCAAACTTTAAGTTACATCTGTCCAGAAGAAAAGATAGTGCCCTTCCTTTATAAGGCATCATAGTTAATCAGTGGAATCCTGCAGTAGGGCAGGAGGAATACTTTACACTCTGGAACTGCACACTGGCATGTAACTGCTTCTGTTGCAAACACACTCCTCTCTTGAAGAAGTAGACTCAGATCTCACACACACCATGATTTACTTTATTTTTCAGAGAAGCATGGAATTTTGAAAACAGAAATATCATAGAGTATTACACATACACACACACAAAGAATGATGAAAAGACAAACCCGCTTTTAAATGCTGGTTAAGAATCTGATGTGAAATGTACAGTGTAAAAAAAAGCAATGGAACAACAATTATCTAATTGGTTTAACTAGGGCTTTGATGGATTAATTTCTTACTAATGCTGGGCAAGTGAAAGAAGAAAATTATGATCCCTTGGACTAGAGGAAAATAAAAATGATAAATGGTTAAATCAACCAAAGAGCACTGTGATTCAAAATATTTTTAGAAGTCAGCTGTGCAATCCAAAAATATGTCCAATAATAGCAGAAAAGGCCACAAGTAAAAATAAACTGCATATGTAAGAATGAGAGCAGACCCTGGAATGAAAGATTACAAATCACTTGGTGTAACCTGGCATACAAAGAGAAAAGGTGGCTGCACATGGGATATGCACATGTGATCACCTACATTAAAAAGCTGTTGAAGGGAATGAAGTAAAAGAAAAGCAATAATGAAGACCAAGAACCAAACTGGGAGGAGCGTCTGCAACTGTACTGCAACACAGATGGAATTCACATTTAATATTAACAATCAAGAAGAGGGTTTTAAACAAGATTATAATTAAATCTCCGCGTGATGTGAACTTGCTAAGCATTATGAATTATAATGAGGGCAGAAAAATATTGCTGCAGAGCCAACAGGAAATCAGGAGGACTGGAAGAAAGTGAGGTTTTCTGGGGAAAAAAAATGCAAGCTGCAATTGGTGGGAAGAAACATGGAGAGCAGGGAGGCTGTGAGAGAGAATTAGGTACTAGTACCAGGACTGACTATTAGGCAGTTCTGAATTTTCATCAGGACGCCAATGAGTGAGACCCATAAGCGTTAAAGAAGGTATCACTCAATGTGGAGAAACAAATCATTATTCTCCTTAGGTTCTGATATAACAGCACAAGGCAGACTGTGTCCTGGCTTTGTGTGCCTAATTTCTGGTGAGCATTCACCTGCCAACTGTTCTTAGCAGGAGGTGAGGTGAAAAAGAGCAATCAGCACCAAGTGAGCACAATCCAGTGCAAGGCTACAAGCCACATCAGAGGAGGGCTGGACAAAGCAAGCCAAGGCTACAGAGGCATCAGAATTGTCATGCCTCCATTTCCTCTTTGCCTGAACCCCAGCCCAAGCATCCAGCCTGGCTCCTTCCTTCAGAACTGAGAAGGGCTTTTGACCTTTTGCAGTTTTAAGTTATTTCCTAGTGCTTCACCTTCTTGCCTGCTAATTAGGATGTCAAGCCTTTACAGTCACACCAAATTGAATGACTTTTTTTTCTCCCATTTTCTATTAGGCTTCCATATCCCCCCTTGAGCCTGTTTTCTGGCTTAACTCTCAGACTTCTATCTCCAGACTCATTCTGGCTACTGTGTGCCACTCTTTCTGCCCACCTGAATTTCTGATGCCTTCCATTCTCCTGCATATTTTGTGCTTCTTGAGGACCCCATCTTGCAACATTTGCTCATGTGCCTCCCCAGTTTGCCTATCTATGCACCAATTTATGGATAAGCACAATTTTTTACGTGAGCCGAAATACGGACTTTTAGCTACAAAGGTTTCAGTTGGAGGGCATAAACTGGAGAGAGACAAGAATAAGCACTTTCGTGCTAAGCTTGTGACAGTCCTTAGCAACGCCTCCTCTCTTCTCCCTTCCCTGCAACCCCCACCACTTTGCTGGGAGTGTCACAAGAGAATCAATCTGCAACCCCGTGAAAAATAAACAGAAATAAGTACAAAAACAGATGGACATCTCTTAATCCCTGGTAGCCGAAGACAGGATTTTACTCATGTTTTTAGAGGATTCCTCCTTCTAAAGACTTTCATCAACTCAAATCTGGTTTTGTAATAGAAGTTGTATCCGTGAGAGCTACACTGTCACTTTCTTTTCCCTATCCATTACCATGTAAGCTATAGCTCAAAAAGTAATTTTTTTCAATTCAAAAGAAATTCTCTGAATTCAACAAAGAGCCATTTACACCAGTGGTTTGCTTCTTTCTAATTAAATAATCCTCAAGACATCAGACCTTAAGAAGAATGTTTTCAAAGGCAGCTGTTCTGCTAATTAGACAAAATGCCTGGATGATGGCAATTTACTTAGACTCACCTCACAGAGGGACACACTCACTACCATGTATTCTCAGGCAGAGAACTAACTCTACCCTGTGTAGGCAACATAAGGGTTTACTACACTTTCAGGATATTCTTAATGATCGAATTTAACATTTCCAAAATCTGGCAGAAGGCTCCAACCCACATTTTAACAGAACCATGCACTGCTAAGCAGTGCCTCAGTCTTTTTACAGAAAAGGATATGCTCAGTACATGTCTTGGGCATACAATGAACAAGAGTGACAGGTACAAAAAATGCACTTTGCCTTATCTTGAGTAAGATAATGGCTTGTGTTGGACTTGCCTCAATCCACATGTGACTGTTCTGCATCCTCCAAGTAACCTTCTAAATATCCACCAGATGTCAACAGCTCAGAAGACCCCCTTAAACAGTGTCTCTGCATGAGACCCTTGCAGGATAGATGGCAAAAGGCTGGTAGAGTAAAACAACAGGACAACAAGAGGACAGAGAGGCTGGCTTGCAAAGTTAGGATACTGGTGCATGCGCTGAGTTTCTGTCATGTCAAGAGACAGTCCCAAACAAATAGATTCATCCTGACCTACTGCCACACATGCCAATGTCATTACAGTCTAAAAACACAACTGAAATACAGGGAATGAAGCCTGTGTAGGGAGACTTTACATCCCTACATAAGGAAATGTTACTAAAAACACCCTCTGAATTATTTTTCACAACAAAACATAAGCAAATGTGGGAAGCAAACTGCAATTTAGCTCTTGAAGTTGTGTGGTACACCAAAGTATTTTGTGTACTTTGGACTTCATCCAAAGCAAACATTCAACTACTTTTCTTTTAAACACATCTGGAGGTAAATAAATATTGTCCTTTCCCTAACACTAGTCCCACACAAACTGGCTAATATGCATCCACAAAACAGGGAGTAAAGTAATTTCTGTGGTCACACGAATTTTCTGGCTTCAATTTCAATTCCTACCATGGATTTCCTGTTTGATCCTGTGTACAAGGGTTAACCTCTTTGTACATCTCCATCTGCCAAAGAGGGTAAATAACACCTGCCTCCTTTCTGGTAGTTTACGAGGCTCTGAGGGCATGCCTCTACCACAGGTGCAGGCACACCCAAACTGTCTCCTTATGAGGAGCACTAATTCTATTCCTCGTTTTTGTAGGGATTCAAATTAGCATGCCCAGTATTCAATTTACCAAAAGTGCTGAGTGCTCAGAACTGGAAATGAAGTTAGAGGGAACTCTGTTTGGAACAATAAAATAGATATATGTTAACTGTATAATAGTAAGTATGCTGAAAATTAAGGCCAAAGGCATCTCCAGTGGCACCCAAAATGAACAAGCATTTTTGTACTGAAACTCAATGCCTCAGGTCCTCCCTTATTAAACAAACACAGCTTTATACCTTTTGGGATGTTGTAAAGACACCATTCATTCATTCATACTGTAAGGCACTTAATAGCTAGAACGCTAAGTATAGTTTTAAAACACAAAAAATTCTATGTGCAAAGCACAGCTTAAATGATCTGCAGTAAATAAGGCATAGGTTGGCGCATGAGGACAGAGAACATTGAGTAGTATCTTTCATTCTACACACTTATTGAGGAATAGACCCATGGAACAGCACTGTGTAGTAATATCATACAAATCAGAACTCAAATAAGGTTATGTAGACAAATTGCTTTATTTCCTACTGTTTTGGTATCTGATTTTGTAATCATATAATTCCTTCACTACAGCTTTTTTCATAAAATTTCTTTTATCTCAGGATCTGTAGGTGGAAAACAGAAATTTTATTCTAAGTCTTACATAAATCAAGAGCAATGTTTCTGAAATTAATGGAATTAAAGTAATGTAAATGAAAATTCAAACCTTTTGGTTCCTGAAAATTGAAGCAACATTTAAGCATCTGGATTCAGTGTACTAAAGCTAGGCAGCAAAATAAGGTGTTACCTATAGACTGCTAACTTTTTTCAAGTAATTCTTAAAGTCTAGTGAAACTTTATAGAATATCAATACTGAACATTCTTCTCTGTAAGTAATTAAGAATAGCAGAAATTTTCTAAGTCCCTGCTATGAAACTTTCACTTTTACCACTACCCTTCCCCCACATAATCACATGGTTTTAAATCTGGGGGCGATTCACACCTTTTATTCTTTCCCCCAGAAATCAGATAACACAAGGTATTTGTTGAGTGTTTTGAAAAGATTAAGTGACATCATAAGGGTTCTACGGAAGAAAGTAATCAGTATAACAGAGGGGATAATAAGGAAGCTGATTAGAGTAAAGATACTGCTGTGATATGGCCCATTTGGGATTTAATGTATGAAAAGATAAAAAGATGAAAGAAGAGGAAGAACAAAGAGCAAGGGATAACAGGGATAACAGTTCCTTGCAAGGGGAAGAAGGAAAAAAAAGAAAAATATATGACCTTATAATATCTAATTCTCCTAGCAAGTATATACTACATGGTAGTTGTGTTGGTGACTCGTATTTGGTCATGTTAGAACATGGTTTGAATAAAATAAGGAACTGCGCTCTGTGTCTGTTTTAACAGGTGCCAAGCCAAGTGATTTACAAAAATGCTTCACTCCTCATACTTGCAACGGCATTTTGCAAGATTCTTGCCACATGCCGCCCTGTGATGGTTGTTCGGTTCTTTGCCCCCCTCCATCTGAGAGGTGGCAGAATTTCATTCTGTCTTTTGTCAGCACCTTCAAGAGCATCTCAGTGTTTAACTCAGTTTTTCTTTCCACCTTGTAGATGACTAGTTCAGTCGTCATGGCACTGAGGCATTGTTCTGCACAAGGGAGTTCCATGAGATGAATGGTTAAGGAAGAAAAGCAAAGGTATTCATTAAAGAGAAAAAAACAAACCAATAACAACAAAAAACATGACTAAGGTGATGTCATACCAGTCATATCACATACACACTTTAACTGAGCACTGTATCACCACCAGTCATTCTTCTTCCATCTGCACCTGGAGACATTTGTGAATATTCCTACACCTCTCAGGACCTCTCAGGACCCCTTCTGATACAGTTCAACTTTGCAAGGTAAATATTGTTCTCAAGTCTTCAAGCTACAGGAAAACTTTTGAAAGTGACACGGTGAAAGCAAAGCTTGGGTCTTACTGAGACTATCAAATAATGTGGTGCACAGGACTCTGTGAACAAACACATAAATAATTTTTCTCTCTACCCCCAGCAGGAGGTGAATTTGACATTGCTCTAGTACTTCTAACATTCCTAAAGCTAGAGATTGGTACAAGAAAAGATAAGCTGGCTGCAGTCCCAGTGGTGGACACAGCCACCCGTGCGTGGTGTTGAGAAGAGACTGCTTGAAGAACAGATGACAGAGCAAGTGGTTCCCACTCACCCAACTCGTATCCGAGCACAAAGACAAGTAGCATTCCAATTAAAGTGTGCTAGCTTTTAAAGATACGCCACAGAGTGAATGGAGGATAACCATGGACAGATGGGCTTTGTATGTGATCTCTGCTTCATGGAGAATAATACACCTTTCCTGACATGTCAATCAAGTGTGTGGCACACAGTGATCTCGGGATCTGTAGATGCTTCCTATTTCCGTGTAGGCAGCAGAAAAATTATGTCTCCTGAAGCATAGGCTCTACTGTGTTCATCAGACTCTTGGTATCAGGGCTTCTTCTCCCCTACTGCATCACTACAGACTATGCATTCTGGCTTTGCTGCCTGCTAACCAACTACCTCTGAAGCTGCAGCTGCCTGTCCTGGGAGCTTGAAAGGCTGGCATTTCTTGGTATCAACAGCACTACGGTCTTGAATTTCCATGACCAACTGTGTTTTCATGTCCCATTCAAAGCACATCCTGAGCCCTTCAAACGGCTTTAGAGGGGAGTGAGCTACACTTTGACCTCACATGACAGGACTCTGCCTTGCTTCCAAAGTGAGAATCAACAATTCAGTATAAGACAGCGAAGTTGTGCAGTTGGGTCGGTTTCTGGAGAGCAAGATGAGGAGTGCCGGTGCTGTGTGCCTGTGCCTGGCAGGAGGCACCACCAGCCAGGAGGGGAAGGGACAGAGTCGCAAACGCTCTTGCGAGGGATGCGTTGTTATACCCGCGAGCGCTCACCGCCCCATACCCTCGCATCACTTTAATTTGCACGCGGCTGCAGCAGGACGACCGGCTCCGCTCCGGTCTCCGCAGCATCCCCACGGCTCACCCCAGCGCTATGTGCTGGTTCGCCGGCCCCTGCCTCTGCCGGGAGAGGGCGGGCGCCCCATCCCTCTTCGCTGCTAGGGCGGGGAACGAGGCGACGGCAGCCCCCCGGTCAGAGGCAGGGACAGGGACAGCGCAGGCAGGAGCCGCCCCCGCGCGGGGCGGAGGGAGCGCTGGGCACTGGCTCCTCTCCCCACGTATCCACCCGAGAGGTAGCCCCGGCACTGCCCGGAGCCGCAGCCTCTTCCCTTCGCTCCCGCCCTCCCTCTCTCCCTCCCCCGTCCCCACCTCTCCTCCAAAACCGCAGGAGCCGCTGGGGCCCCGCTTCACTCGCTCCGGTGCTAGCGGCGGAGCGGGGCGAGCGGACCTGAGCGCCAGCACGGTCCGGGGCGGGAGCAGCCCCGCATCCTCCCCGCCGCCCCCCTGCCATGGCCGGTGTCGCGGCCCAGCGCTGACGATGCTGCTGGGCGCCCCGCGGCCGGGAGGCTGGGATCGCGGCCGGGTGGGCGAGAGGCTGCAGGCGGCCCTCGCCGGCCTCCAGGAGCTCCAGGTGCTGCGGGAGAAGCAGCGGGAGCTGGTGCGGGCCGCCCTGGCCATGCCGCAGCGGCTGGCGGCGGGCGGAGAACAGCAGCCCCTGTCCGCCCACAGCAAGGAGCACCGTCTGGAGGCCACCCTCTCCGCCCTGAAGGAGCAGCTGGTAAGGGACGGCACGGGACGGGGCGCCCCGCTGCCCCGTTTCCCGGCTCCGTGAGCCCAGCCGCGGTGCCGAGCGCGGGCGGAGGGCAGCGCCCCTGGGCTGCCAGACACCCGGCTCCCCCTCGGGAGCCGCCGGCGCCGTGCCGGCACCGAGGGCGGGCAGGGCGCTGCAGCCGCGGCCCCTGCGCTGCTCCCGCCCCGCCAGCCGCGGTTCCCCCGCGGGCAGGGGCGAGCGGCCGGGCCGGGGCGGTCGGGGCAAGCCCCGCCACAGCCGCTATGACGGGCGGGGCTCACCTGGGCGGCCCGGAGCGGGCAGTGCTGGTGGCGGGCGCTGTGCCAGCGGGAGCGCTGGCGAGAAGTTGTTAACCCGGCACCGCTCATTCATCGGAGCCGAGGAGTAGGCGATGATTAACTTCAGTGATACAGCGCTCAGCTCTCAGTGGCAGCAGCCGTTTGCATAGGAGATCAAGAGACACGCGGCCTGAGATACACCTGCATAAGCGCTCGGGGGTTTGGGTGGGCGTGTGCGCGCACACCTCTGCGCCTTCACCTGTGTGCGCGCACCGATGTGCGCCCGCGCGGCTGTGCGCCCGTGGGAGTCCATCTGCCAGGAAACGCTTCCTGGGACGGGAGTGCTTTGTTCTTTCCACGGATTGCGTGATCAAAAGGGAGGAATAACTGAATGCCAGACCTTGTATTTGAAGTGCTACACCGGCCACTTCCACAGGGTTTTTTTTGAAACTAAAAAAAAAATAATTCTGAATTGTAGCTGAAACGAGTTTCATAGGTGAGACAACAATCAAAGGGTAAAGGGCTTTAATCTCTAGTACAGGCAATTACACACTTCAGTAAACTCAGACTTAATTCAGAATCCTTTCCCCTCGCTGTACTGCTGCAAGTCTTGGCCATCAATCAGGTGTGAAAACAGCACAGTTATTCGCTCCCCGTAGGCAGCTTTATCAGGCAGCATCTCGGGATAAAATGGGCTTTAACCTTCAGGGAAACCTAGCCATCACTGTGAGAAAATACAGCAGCAAGCATATCTTGATTAAGTTAAGAAAATTCAAGACAAGTGGACAGCCAGCCACTTGATTACCTGTCATTGATAATCTTAAGTAATGGTTCTGCTTTTTTATTTTTTTAACTAAACAAAAGAATTGAAGGCATTTATTGCCTGTTTGGGGCCAGTGGGATAACAGAATCACACAATGAGCTCTGATCATAGTGACTGTACTCTTTTTCTTGTTAGCTGTTGTGCTTTAATTACTCATTTGTCTTAATATTTTTCAAATAAAATACTCAAATAGAAGATTAACTTGTCAGGACTTTACTTACACCTTAGAAGGCTTTCCAAGGACGTGGGCAAAACTAGCCATTAAAATGGAAGGAAAAAAAGGCCTTTAATTGCTACCCTTTAGAAATGTAGGAGTTGAGTGGACTTAAGAATAACTCTGCACACCCCCAGAGAGGGACAGATTTCACCAGTAGGTGCCAGTGCAATTATGGGAAATGTTTCTCTTGGGATGCCTGAGAGGGAAGTGTTCATAAAGTTTGAGAGGGATGACTCAGAACTACATAAATCATCCAGGGACAGGTTCTTTAGCAAAAATACAGTGTGTGAATATTTAAAGTAGCGATACAAAGCTCTTCTGATTGACCCATGGCTGCTGGAGGCTTTTCAGACTGTACTTTTCAGGCCCCCTGGTACCTTTATTGGTTTTTTCCCCCTGCAAATTGCAGATGTATATCTAAGTAGAGGTGCATACCTCAAAGCTCCTTAATAGCAAAGTAAACCCAGTTGAAAACAGGCTTTTCACAGTCCTGTTAGAAGTAGTTCACAGATCTAGGATCTCAGTGACCACAGGCTGAAAACTTTCCCAGTGACTCATGAGCAGTGTATTGCACTTAAAACCCATGAAAATTCTGTTCATGATCTCAGGAAATGAAGTTAAAGCTGAAAACAACAGAAAATGCAAAGCACAGCATTGCTCAAGGAGTGTTATGTCTTCATCACTGTTGTTGTTGGCCCATGGATGGTAGAGAATGTGATTGCTGCTCTATAAGCTTTCAGACTGAGAAACTCATTAACAGTGTAAATGTAACTTTGCCTTGCAGTGCACCTTGATCCAAATTTCAAGGAGGACTGTAGCCCTGAGCTACATGGTCAGTTTAATTCATAAAAAAGTTTGGTCCTCGCAACATAAAATGAGAAAGCAGTGTCAGCTGAAGGTGGCTCAAGGCATCTTAGCAATGGAAACAAGGCAGATAAAAAGTCAAGCCAGGCTTCTCCTATAATGGTAGGGTGAGTAAAAGAAGAGGAGAGGCAGAATCCTTAAGGACTCAAGCCCGACTAGTGGGAATAATAGAGCAGAGCCATCAAATGCCGTAGGCTCCACATGTGGATGCCATTCCAGAATCTCAGTCCCTTCCCCAACAACATTTACCAGAGACAGTGATCAGCTGGCCTTTCTAGCACTCTGCTATAGGCAGTCTGCTGCCTCTTAACAGTCACGGCCTTTTTTGCCCTAACCAGTGGCTCTTTTTGGTGGCCAGGGTCTTTTCTGGACATTGCAAATTACTACAGCGCAGGTGGGGTCAGCTCTGTAGCAGAAAAGGAGTAGGGTTAAGTGATGCCACCCATTATCAGAGATCCTGAAGGTGCTATACTTCTCTTAGCCAAACGATATCACGGTGACATAGAGGAAAAAGAAGAGATGCAAATTGAGGCTAATGTAAAGAAAGAAATCTATGATCGCTGTCAATGTAGGTGGATATCAAAGGCTGTAACATCCATTATTTTTTCATCTCTTTCCTCAGAGGATATATTTATAAACCTTATTTGATTTGATTTGAATCTGATGATTTTGTTTTGCAAGCTTTCAG
Source organism: Edolisoma coerulescens (assembly GCA_013397115.1). Lineage (NCBI taxonomy): Eukaryota > Metazoa > Chordata > Aves > Passeriformes > Campephagidae > Edolisoma > Edolisoma coerulescens. Next base: position 1,764 of record VWZW01006715.1, on the reverse strand, counting down.
GTGGTTTACTATGTTATAAAAATGTGAGAAGGGACACATTATACTGAAGAGAAAAAAAACAAACACTTGATATCCTGCATTTTATGCAGACTTTTCCCCCTTTAGATAATTTTAAATAGAAGAAAACTTCTTTTAAACCAAGGATTTTATATTTCTTTAAATAAACAAACTTAAAATTTTGTCAGCTGAGAGAATGAGGTCCTTCCAGAAGGAATTCACCTTGTCTATTACAAGTGTCTGCGATAGATGATAGCAATTTTCCTCTGAAACTGGCTGCTTTGCACCCCCAGTTACAAAAAGACCCAGGGGTGACTAACTTCTAGATGGGCAAAACTAGAAAAGAATGCTATGTTTTATGCATTCTAGAATGAAGTCAGATTAATAGAATTATAGAATGCTAATCTACAACCAAGAAATATCAACACCCCCCTTTGACTGAAGAGATCAATAGTTGAGAAGAATAGTCAAGTATGACCAGTGGCATGCCAGCTTGTGTTGGTGTAAATGAATCTGCTTTTCAGAGAGTGTTCTTCCTTCTAAAAAATGGGTGGTATGATGATATCCCAGATTTGGCTCCCCAAAACTGTAGTCCATTGATAGTACAAGTTGATTAGGAAAGTTTGGTCTCACACTGTGCAGTGTCCAGAAGTCTTCACAGCTGCATTGCCCAAAGCAAACAGATGGTTTTACCTGCAAGGTTTTGTCACATGTAAAATTCACGTTGTGAATTGAGAAAGAGTGTGTCTAGGGTTTACTGTTTTGAGTGATGCCTGGTGTGGGTACTGGAGCAATAACAGCTTGAAACAAACAAACCGGAAAAGTCATTCTTATCCAAATGGTTTGAGGAATGCCTCTCTTAGAGTGCACAAGTAGTTAACTGAAAGATCAAAGCTATGGCGGCGGCTGGAAACGTGAAAACCCAATGGTGTGAGGCACCATAAAAGGGTTAAAAACGATGATGTAAATCATGTGTGTTGGTTAAAATGCTATGAAAGCACAGACAGAACCTGGAGGTATAATAAATAATGTTTGAATACCTGAGAGCCTTGTGGCCTCTCTGTCATTAATCAGAAACCACAAACTGAGGGATTGGCTGGCAAAACATTAATCATTAAGCAATTAATTCCAGCCATGAAAACAAAACTTTGTGATTTCCTGAGTAGGTGGGATTGAAGAGGCATGGCATGGTTTTGCTTTTTTACCACGAAATAAAGAAGTACTGAGGAGGTCATACATTCATCATTCAGATGGAACAGAAAATCTCCTTATCCAGTTCTTCCCTTCTTTTTTGTTTATGTGAAACAGGAAGAGGGAAAATCACTATGGATTTTCCTAGGAAGCGGCAATGAGCCTCTTGAGTTTAAACTTTTCTAGATGTGTGACTAACAAAAAGGAGCTTTATTTCTTGTGTCTTCTATGTTCCTCCAGTTCTCTGTAAAAGCATGCTAAAAATATCTTTATTTTTTTTCTTCTCAGCAGCATCACCAGCCCCAAGAGTTTCCTTGTGAAACCTAGGACATCTGTATTTTTTGTCTTACAATTTCTAATAATTTACTGATTACCTTAGGATCTTAGCTTTCTTTTCTTTTAGTTTTATTTATAGCTATGGAGAAACCTATGCAAGTGTTAAAAGCTGAATAATTCGAACAAAAGGAAAGCGGAGGCAAAAGTGTGTACATACTGATCTTGATTTTCTGCATGTCATTTAATTTTTAAGATACTTTAATTGGTTCAAGGGACCTAGACTTTATATATATATATATA
>VWZW01006714.1:1903167-1954254 GCA_013397115.1 Edolisoma coerulescens | reverse complement strand
ATATATATATATATAAAAACTAATGACCTTCTTTGTACACTGTTAATGAGAATGACCGAATTGTGGATTGGCAATGCAGTGTAAATTCTACAGTTATGCTGTGAAACACATCTTCAGAGTTTCAGATATTAAAACGAGTTGCAGCTGACTTAACTTCAGTTAAAACAAAAAGCAAGCTAGTTTTTCCTGCAATTAATGTTCTTTGACAGGAGGGAATGTTTGAGTGTATTTATTTTCTCAGTTTGCTTGCACTACAGTCTATGGACCCCTTCAGAAATGCTGTGTGCACTGCATCACTGAACAGCAGGAAAAGGGGCAGCATCTGATCCTAGAATGCCTGTGGGACACCAGCACGGTTTGGCAGGGGAAGTCAAAAAGATTGCTTTCATTTTTATTTTTTTACAGTGCTCAAAACCAGTTGTGTGAAGGGTTATTCTTTTTTTCCTGTTTTTTCATTACCACATTATTTCCTTGTTGCCCTCCTTCGTTTCATGTAAGTTGCCCCAGGTTGCCTGGGCAGTGGCTGTGCATTGGTGCTTGTGTCAGGGGGGCAGCTCACGTAGATAATCTGCCACACTCCGTGTTCACCCTCTGGGTCCGTGTTCTCCAGCTGTGAACCGGGAAATATTGAACGTTGTGAACGTGCTGAACATGGTGTTGGCACCAGGTACAACCTCCAAGTCATCTTCATATTTAAGTATCAGTAAGAACTGTTCCCCTCTGTCAGTGATCCAAGGGTAGGGTCCAGCAGCTTGCTCTGTTTGCTGGCACTAATCCAGGACAACTACCCCTTTTCTGCCAACAGAGCCTTTCACCTTGATTTTTTCCAGCTGAGCCCTTCATTGATTTAAGATTACTGTCTTGATTTCATGTATTAGAACTGATCATACTGTCCTTAACTCTTACTTTTGTCTAAATTCTTATCTCCCCTCAGGGGCTGAATCAATGCTAAAACCTCTCTTGGTCTGGTATTTCACCTCCCTGACGCAGCAAAGGGAGGGTAGGTCGAGATACTGGTGGGGCCAGCGAGAATTTTGCCTGGTTTGAGGATGTTTCATTGGCACAGTGGAAACTCAGCCTTTTGTCCTGGCATCTGTTCAGTTATGTTTGGGGGTTTTTTTAACTATTAAGAACTGTCAAAGGCAAAAAGCTTGGCAAAACTACTGTGTAAACCGAAGCCTCTTTTTCTAGCTCTGCCCGTCCTATGGAGTGGGTGCCCCAGTGCTCGAGCAATATCCATGGCTGCTGCTCTACAATCACTTTTAAGCATCTGGGTTTGATTAGAAAGGGTTCCTCTGCCAGCTGAAAGCATCTGAGCTGCAGGATTAGTCCCTAAAGTGTCTTGGTTCCCCTCTTGCTGGTGTCACAAATCAGCTCCTGCCAGCGCCAAAGGCCTCGGAAATAGTATTGGGTCATCTCTCCATTGCAGACAGAGCTGTTCCCTTGGGGAGCAGGGCTGCTGTGCGGCAGCTGCTGCACAGAGGGGAGGCTGAACATGGGCCAGGTGACCTTGTGGGGCAGAGAGGAGAGACAGAATTAGCAGAGGGAGGGAGAAGCACAGCAGGAGCTCAGTAACCACTGTAGCAGATGGGTCCTGCAGCCGTGGTTGCAGAGGGTCTTAGAGCAGAGCTGCTCACATGGAACGTCAGAGAAGCCCATTTGTGCTGCTAGAAGGCTACAGGGACTTGCCTGAGGCAGGAGGTGCTGCTGTGAGACAGGGAGGTGGAGAATGTCACCTGCTGCTCGGAGCAGGTCCTGCTGGGAGCACGCTGTGGCTGTGTCAGGGCCCTTCTCGTGAGGAGTAGCCTCGCTCTGCAGCAGCAACGGTTCTATCACAAAGCTGTACAAATTATTTTTTCTTATTGATCTCACAATGTCAAATAAAAATTGATATCCTTAAAGTGTTCGTTTGTTTATTTCTGACCATCCTGGAGCCTGCTGCAGCAAATCCCTGGTCAGTGACTATTTAAAAGTGACTGCCCAGCACTGACAATAAGTGATTGCCTTAATTATGGCAGCTCTGTGTGAAAGTGCTGTCTGGCCTGGTGTTCATTACTGGGAGGTCAGATCAGTAGGGGAATCAAAATAGCTGCAAGTAGCTGAGTAAAACATTTAGGAGGGAAATATTACCAGCCTGGGGATCTGCTTGCCTTTGAGGCTCCTCGTCATCCTCTCTGGCAGAGCTGACATATTTTCTGTCTTCAATTTAACCACAGTAAAGGCTCTTCTACCATGTGCTAATCCCCTGCCAGCCCACAGGACAGGCTCCTGCAAGGTCTGGTATTGCAACAGTCACTGGGGGAAACACTCAGGCTGTTCCCAGGGCTGGCGATAGTTAAAATCCTGGACTTGAGCAAGATCACTTTTCACTCCCTGCTCTGCTTTTCCACTGGGGGAGGTTGAAAAGTTAGCAAAGCACAGGAGGAGTTTGCTCAACTGCAGCATCCGTCAGGATTGCACCAGAGAGAGCAGCAGACTCGCCCCTCATCTGCTTTCTGTGCTGCTGCACCTCTGCATCCAGCCACACAAGACAATGGGGCAAAACACCAATACAACCGGTGTTCTGGGAAGGGGCACCTTAAGCAGCTCCCAAAGCCACCTCGTGCTTACCTTGCAGTGTGGGGTTCTTCACAGATGAGCTTCTCTTCTTCAAAAGCAAAGCAAGAGTTGAGCCAAGAGTTTCTTGAATTAGACTGGAGAGTTTCCAGGCTCGCCCAATGCACATTTACAGCCGTCACATCTTGAATTGCTTTGGCTAGAAGCCGTGATATTTCTACTACATTAAATAGTAAAATAAAAAATACGTGCTGGTGATTTCCATTCATTGCTGAAGTAGCGGGTTTAATCTGCATTAATTTTGCTGGGTTTTTGAACTATTCTAGTGAGAGCTCAGTGGGGAATTGCTAAGGAGGGCAGGAGTCATTTACACCCTTGCAGGTGGGGGGATGGGGGCCACGGTTTGTGTCAGAGATCGGTCAGTGGTGCAGCCTTTCCCTGTGAGGCCAGAATGGAAGTGCAGCTGGCAGAAGCACTTATTCCAGAGGTCAGTGAGGGCTGAACTGCAGCACCATGTGTGGAAATCCCTCCTGGTCATACATCTGATGTGTCCCCTCCACGCGTCCCAGACGGAGCCATTGCTGCAGTCTGGTGCCAGGACCCATGTGCTCTGTGCCCCACTGCTGCCCAAAGCTGGAGCACAGCTTTCTTGGGAAAGCTGGCAGCTAACGGCCCCTTCCAGGTGCTCTGGAGCACCCACACAGTTTCCCTTGCTGGAGAAAGCAGAGAATGATGATTACTTTCTAACCCTAAAATGATTTTTGGCTTCCTTATCACTTGCTTCCCATGATTTGGGTTCTCTCGCCCTTCACCACACTGCAGCAGATCTGCCCTTCTCCATCTCTGACACCTTCAGCAAGGACATTAACTGTGGGGACATCTTCCAGCTGGACACAGCCCCCCCACCAAGAGTGGCACCATTTCTGCTCCCTTTTGGGGCCACCTGCACCAAACAGCAGCAATTATCCACCAGAGGATTCGGGAAGGCTGAGGCTCACCCCACAGCATCCAGGGCCACAGCGCTGCCCCCGGGCTCCCTGTGGGAAGCCCCCCAGCCGGGCAGAGAAGCTGCAGCTCTGCACTTCCCTGCTGTCCCGGCTGTGCTGTGCCAGGCTGGCAGGCTGCCTGTGGAGGGGAAGGGCAAAGCAAGGCTATTTTGAATGTTAAACAAGCAGAAAAGACTTTGGTACCAGCTTTCCGCAGCCAGCACTAACAGCAAAGGCAAAACACTCCTTGGATTTGGCCTTGAGGTTCACCTTGAAGCCATAATCACTAGGGGCAGAACCCTGGCGGAAATAAATCTGATATTCCGGCAGGTAAAAGCCTTTTAATCAACCCCAGCTTGGTCTCAGTGACACAATGCCATTTCAAAACACTTTGGACTGCAACGAAAGCTACATCCTTAAAATGGCAGCTAATTAATTTTCCTGTCCTGCTAACTTAATCCTTATTCCAGCCAAGAAAGGCAAATGGGAGTTCACAGAGCAGCGAGGCAGCCGGGAGCCTGGCAGCACAAGCAGGAACACAAGCCCCAGGGCTCCTTGGCAGGGGCCCAGGCTGTGTGGTGTCACAGCTTCCCAGGCCATTTTAATAGGAAGGGAGATGGAAAAAAAATTAAAAGGTGGCATTTGGATTATCAATGGCTCAATCTATGCCAGTGGTCCTGGGGAACCCACAGCCCCCCCCACAGATGTGGCTGTTTACTCCCAGTTCATATCCCAGTGCTGCCAGGCAGAGCACCCAGCACTGGCAGTGCCCTCCCTGCCCAGACTGGTGCTGGCTGAACCAGTTTCCCCAGGATCTGCCGGAGGAAGGCCGTGCTGCAGGGGCACTTCACTTTGGATTTTAGAAAAAAAAAAAAAGAAAATATTCTTCTCCTCCCCCAAGGTTATTTCTGCTGTGTATTTTAGAGCAGTTCAGGGCCAGCCACAAAAGGCCAGTGCTGATGTCCTCGGAGCCCCAGGCTGCTCCAGAATCCCCTTGTCCCTGCCCCAGGAGGTCTCTGCTGCAGTGCAGGATGCAGGAGGAGCATCCTGTGTACAGCAAATGATGAAGCAGTGATTTATTCCCCATGCCGGATACAGAAGTGCACAAAACAAGACACATCCCAAAGCAGTTCTGGAGCAGCCAGTTAGGCAGACAGTCCAAAGAGGGCCTTCTCTTCCCCACATCCACACCAAGCTGTCACTCCCTGGGCCATTACCGGTGCCTCCAAGGCACCCACAGGCCTGGGTGAGCCCCCAGCAAGGGCAATCCCAGGGAGGCACCACCTCCCCAGCACAATGAAAAGCACATGGAGGGGAAAGAAGGGGCCAAATAATGCCCCCTCCTTGCCCAAGGTCACCATGCTGCTCTACAGCCTCCTGTCACACAGATCTCTGCTGAGGGACCTTGGGGATGGTGGCACCATCTCAATGTCAAAGTTGCCACCACCACTCTGAAGCTAGAGCCAGCTGCTCCCTCCATACCTGTTTGAATACAGCAGTTTCAGATCACAAAGGAAAAAACCACAGCAGAGCGAGGCCCATGTTCATCTCCCATGGGAGGGACCCACATATCCTACAGGATGCACCGGGGCTGGTTAAAAACCCCAGGTCTGCTGGTGGTCAGGCACGGCCATGGCCAGGCTCCTGTCTTGGGTTGTCCTGGGCTGGCAGGGGGGACAACCATGGAAACAGCCTGAACTGTCTCCCAGCATGGGAGCAGTGGGCAGGGGAGCTCTGCAAGGCACTCTCTTCTCTGCCTTTGCTTCTTGTGCTCGGGCAGCAACCTCAGAGCTTGAAAGGGGCAGACCTGAGGCTCAACCCCACCACATTCTGGGAGCAGAGCAACGGGATGCTCCACAGAGATGAAGTGCAAGTTAAAACAGGAGCAGTGAAATAAGGAGTGAGTTATGTCAGATGAGCTCCAGACAGAGCAGAGCACTCCACCAGCATGAAACCCCCCCTGCAGGGCCCCGCGCCAGCCTCGCACTGAGCACAGCACCGACCTCCCAAATTCAGCATTGGTCAATCCCTCAGAGCAGCTCCCACCTTGTGCCTGAGGATGAATGGGGAAAGGCTTTCAACCTCTTTCTGGTTTCCTATCATGACAGGAGCTGTCCCTTTAATCTCCTTACTTTCACAACCCCTTCTCCCTTCAACAGTGGGCACACCAAGTCCAGGGGTGTAACGCAGACCCTGGGAAGGAGAGCCTGTTCTATCTACATCCACAGGAATTCAGCTTTCGCCACCCGGAACCCCAACAAAAAACAGCTTTCAGCTGCCCCACGAGGTCAGAGACTCCTCAGGGTCCTATGTGTGAAGCCATCACCATCACTCAACCTATTATCCAGCAACCGTTTCCCATCGCAGCCTGGGCCGTGACTCACCAGCAAGTGCCCTTCCTGTGGGGAATTCACAGACAGTTCCCAGGAGTCGCTCTGACCCGGTTTCACCTGCTGGAAGCCGCAGGGGCTGCCGCCGCAGCAGCTCGGTGAGAGCCTTCCCAGCTCGCCAAGCCCCGGCATGTCCTGCCCACATCCCGCTCCCAGCGAGCCAAACGCTGCCACCGCACACAGGCATTCCTGTTCTCTGACAGAACTCCTGCAGGAGGGTTTGATGGATGCAATGCACTTAAAACAGCCTCTTCCAGAGCTCCCGAGTCCCCCACCATCTCCTTTTCCACTAATGATCATCTTGAATAGTGGCTTCTCAGTTCTGTGTGTGCAGAGGGAGGAGCCCTGGACCCACAGATGCCAGTGGAGTTTCAAATACGCTTTCACTCAGCTGGGAAAGGAAAGGTGCTGGAGCAGCTTGGGTCAGAAGCCAAACTCTTAACGAAGAGGCAGTACCACCACAAGTGCCTACAGGCTTGGGCAGCTTCTCCACAGCCCTCCTATCTTCCTTTCCAAGCTCCTGCTTTTTTCCACCGCCAGAAACATACTTCCAGCAAAAAGGCACCCACTGCAGCCACCTCTGTGTGGAAGCAGTGGGGAGCCTGTCCTGTCTCCACCTCACACTGCTCCCGTGCCAGACCCAGGATGGCAGGTGGGAGAGCACAGGGAAAAAGGAACCCAGTGACACGTACAAGAGCCCCACAGCCAGTGTGTTGGTTTGTGGTGGGGTTGTCCACACCAGGGAAATAATTCAAGTGTGCAAGACCAAATTAGGGCACACATTTTATAATCATCTTTGCTAGTGACACACTCTATGACCTTGGGTAAGTCCCTCCATCCATCTTTAAAGACTCCCTCAGAGGAGAGCCACAAGACTTTAATTAGCAGCCCTAAAAGTGCTCAAGATAGTTTGTCTCTCTTCCAAAATAACCAACTGCAGATGAATTGGAACAACCTTATTTTCAAATTCTGCAAGCAACTGGGATCCAGGCTGCTCTCAGATCAGTTACTTCAACAACATAATCAAAGTTAAATGTGCCAGCTGTGCATGAAGGGTTTTAATACGCTGTGCGGACTGGAAAACAGCTCAAATAATCAATGTTATTTTTCCATGGCTGGGGTGTCACTGTCGAGCAGCTGCATTTATAATCATCTGCAATCAGCAAAATGCCTTTTTTTAAAAAATCACTTTCTAGTCTTGGGGAACAGGACTCATTTTTATTTCTGTCCTACTTAGGAAAGCACCCTTGATCCCTGAGACACCCACTGCCAAAGGATCAGGCAGCCACTACAGCAGTGTGCTCTGACCAGACCTGTGGTTGCTCAAACCCCAAACACCCCAACAGCCTCCTCAGCTCTGAAAGTTGTGCCCAGACAGGAACTGCTCACACTGCTACCACCACCTCAAGAAACACTAAGTGCACTTCCACAAACCCAGCAAAAATCAGCTCCAGTTACCTACTGTCACATATCCAAGACCTGAGATGGTTCCAGAGCAGTCCCTCCCTGTGGAAAACCTGAGCACAGCCCAGCATCCCTCTCTGCAAGGGCCACCTCTGCACAAACACATTGGCCACAGCTGCCAGGTGAAGCAAGGGGGGGAAAGTCTCCCAACTCCATCCTTTACAAAAGACTGAACCTCTCTTTGATATAGTCTACATATAAATATTTACAAATGCAATTTAACATTAAAATATGCACCTACTCTGGAGTAAATGACAAGAAACAGCCTGACCACACAAAAAGAACTTTGCCCTAGTAACTACCAAAATGCTATAACCCTCTCTTCCTGTTCAACGTCCTGCAGGGCTCTTAAGTACTTTGTAAATGAGCACACACCATGGGGATCATTCCCAAAAAGCTCTGTCCTCCTACCAGCTGTTCAGCAGTGGCGAGTGGAGCACTGGGATACAGCAAATTGCCAGAGGTGTCCAATATTTTAAGGGATATTATGCAAGACTGTTTGCATTAGAGAAGTGACAGTGACTGAGATGACAGCAAGCATATACAAATGCCAAGGATCCAGCTACTTCCATCGCAGCTGGAGCCGATCCAGGACTAGGAAATAGCCATGAAATTCCCACTGCAGCTGTGAAGATAAAGCTTCTCCAAGATCTCAAAAAACCTGCATCTCCAGCAAAAATCTCATCGGAGGTTTCCATTCCACTGCCTTTCCCAGGCCAAACTATTCTTTTGGATTTCAGTATAAATTGTTGGAGAGCTTCAGCCCAAGCTCAAAATCTGAAGAAATATGCAGCTGCTTTGAGCACTTCCCAGCTCCTGGTAAAGGGCAATTTTCCTCACATGGTACCAGCAGTCCCCATTGCTGGCAAAGCCATGTGGCTGAAAGCATGTGCAGCTCAGTTCTTCCACTGCCTATGGAAATATCCTCCAGCATTTACCACGAGGCTGTACAAGTCTGTACAATTTAACTCCTTCCTTGGCACATCCATCCTCAGAACTCTGAGTAATCAGTTGCTCAAGGCACCAGATCTGTGCTAGCAGCCCTGAGAAGCATCTTACACACTTTTAAAATGAAGGCTCTGACATGGAAGACGTGACGTTGAACCACCTCCCACAGCACACAAGCAGCAACTGCCTTTTCCACCAGCAGCCCCTGCCTGCACTCCCAGCTCCATGGACAACAACAGGGCTCCCCTGCCATGCTGCTTTACCAAGAGACAACAACATATCACAGACTGAGAGAAGAAAAACACCAATGCCAAAGCCAAGCCAACAGTCTACTTTCAGGGATGAAACAACAAGCCAGGTTGCAGCTCAACTGAATGGATAATTTCAGTTAAGTTCAACATTTTTTGTTTAGTCTGTCGTCCTTGAAATGATCCCAAGATTCAGATTTAGAATACAGCTTAATTCTTGCAGGCCACAAGATAAATCCCAAGACATTCTTCTTCTCCTTTTCCACTTAGGATAGACCTCAACTTGTTTTTGCAGACCTGCAAGCAGCAGCTCCTTTTAAATCCAGTGACTAACATCCTTCAGATCTCTGCCAAACCTCCTTTCTGCTGGATTTGGAGTGTCTTTGGCCTTGTTTTCTGCTTAACTAGGTTGCACATTCTCAAGACAAGCACTCTCAAGTCCATTTGCTAAAGGTGTGATGTTGCCATGTTGTTGGTATGAAACACTGTAATTGAGCTTTATAGGTTTTTTTAACAGTTTGTTTCTGTTAGATAATGCATTTTTTTCTTGTATTTTTCCATCAGAAGTTTCTTAGTAGATACTAAATAACAGACCAAAAGAAATCAAACTTAACAGCCTATGCTGCTACCATTTCAGCCAGGCAGTTTAGAGGAAGAACCTGGAGAAAATTACCAGATTAAAAAAAACCCCCAAAAATAGGTTTGGGGTTTTTTTTACAGTTTCCTGAGAAGGGAGACATACAATTGCTTGACCACAGCACAGTAACAGCCTCTGCAGCTGCTGTTTTGGAAGATGACAATCACTCCCTGATGCTGGTTAAACCTGGCCAGGAATACACGTGCCTACTATAAGTGCGCTGTGCCCCTAAACTGGCAACAGCAGCATCCAACAGACACCTGCCATAGTGACAGGCCTGGGAGCTACATGCCTTACGAGGAAAAACCCTCCATGTCTACAAGGGAGAAAATAAAGATAACGCGCGCCGAGGAGGCCTAGCTAAGAGAGGGTCAGAAAACGGACGCAGCAGAACTCACAAAGGTATCCAGACTCCAAAGCACCTCATAACCCTTCTACCCAAGGAAGGCAAGTGCTAAATTTGTTAATTCAGATTGTTAAACAGTGCTCCGTACTGGAAATACAGAGCCATATTCCTTCCCTACTTCCCAACATTCAACTGTGCCACATTATTTCAACCTTACATAAATAAGGGCTCAAAAATATAAGTTTGAGGAAAGCACAAACGGCTTCCAACTCCAGGATACATCAACGGACCCATCCTCTCTCCTGAGCCCTTGCTGAGGGACACTCCTGCTGCAAGAGGCTCACTTGACACACAGGTCACAGCCCTGGTAACACAGCTCTTGCTGCTGGGCCATGGTCTGTACCAGGAAAGGCAAGGCCTGACACCAGCATGGCCCTCCTGGCTGTCTCTGAAGTGCCACCACAGCTTGGGACTGTGTTTGTTCAAGGCATGTCCCACCCACGTCCAGCACTGTGGTCTGGGGCTCACAATGAATTCTCTCCATTAAGAATCTTCTTAAACTGGTTATGGAGCATTTTTCTGCTTCCCAAATAAGTCATGTCCATGTTGTGCTCCATGTGGAATTCAGGGCTGTGTGTGCTCTTCATCCATTGCTGTTGCACCTTTTTCTTCATCTCTGCACTGACACAACCCCTGAGGACATCCTCCTTCCTTCCTTCCTTCTTATGAAGACTCATGTCCAGTTCACTGTATGGCTTCTGCTGCTCTAATATTCTAACCCAAATTCAATCTATTCAGATAAGATAATGGTAAGGGAAAATTCTCACTGCTGCACTCAATAGAGTATTTTCTAGCTTCTGAGGTCCAAGATTCCAAACGAGTGAAAGTTACCAGCTCCCTGCAGCTGATTTGGCAGCCAACTGCATCCCACCAAAAGAGCAGATTTACACACTAACAAGGTCACTAGTTAAAAATTTGGCCCTGCTCAGACACACAATGATCAAGTGAGTGTCTCTGGAATCAGTGATGAAAATTAAACAGCCATTAACTATATGGAATAAAGCTGTCTCCTCTTATCACCTACTATTTCAAGAATAGCACATTACACGCAACTTGATGCATTTAACCAGGCCATTTTACAACAAGGTATGCACAGTATATCTGATCCTCTGTAAATAAAATCCCGTTTAAGAGTCCAACATTTGGCATGGGAGGTCCATCATGGTGACAAACAGCATCCATGTGAAATTTTGAAGGAGTAAATGCCCCTTTGTATCATTCCAAGGTATTTCTGTGGGTTTTTTTTTAATATTCCCTTTTATTCATCTGCACAGATGAATAGAAGTTACTTCTAAGAATCAGGGCACATTTATAGTAATGCCTTCCCCTATGTCACTTCATTCATATACACCGTGACAGAGATTTGCTGTTGCTGGATTTCATTTCCTTCTTGAATTTCACTTCCTTCTTGAATTTCACTGGTGTCATTCCAATGGTCAAACTGCGTCTTCCAAGAAACCAAGGCCACTGCTTCAGAGCAGATGGAAAAGATGTCTCACAGGCTGGTTTGTACCAAAAATACCAGCAGGAACAGAGGAGTATGGGCTCACCACGAAAATCTGTTTCCTGGCCTGGCCAGTACACTGGAATCCCTGGGATATTTCTCATACGAGGCCAAGAGCACAAGTTAACATGAGCACAACTTCAACCTGTCCTTTGAAGAAAGCCTCTGGATCAGAGGATGTTATGAGCAAACAACTGAAAATACAAAACTCATCCCAACAGCCACTTAACACTGGCACATTATTGTACTGCTTTAAAGAGAAAAAAAATTACATGCAGGTGGCTCCAGTCTTCTCTGGATGTTCTGTCACATATGGAATTGCCTTTGGACAAAGTAAGTTTAGAGGAACAGAGAAGAGGATACCAGCTCAGGTAACCAAGGGTTTGGTAAACTGGAACTTAGTGCCCCTTAAACTGAGTAAAAATGTGCACCCCACAGAGGCCAAGCTGAGTTATACCTGGGCAGGTGCTCCAGGGTACAAACACATTCTGCAGCTAACACCACAAGCTGTGTTTGAGGATGTGAAAGACCAGGTTCAGCTGGTTTTACAAAAATATCCTCAGTCTGCTGGTAGCAGACAACTGGAGGAACTCAGTGCTGCCCGCTACAGACTCCTCAGATTAGCACTTCTTAAAAATTAATAAAATGGTTTATTTTATATATACACATATGTTCCAAAAAATTTATACAGTTAAAATATCAAATTAGTGATCTGGTAACAATACTGTTCAAAATAATCTCTTTTGTATGAACATTAAAATACACGTTTTTAAAAGCATTTCCTTTTAGTGCTTCCAAAGCACAGCGTGTGCCAAGGCCACCTGAAGAATCTCCGTCCTCCTCACAGGATGAAAGAGAACTGAAGTCGGGGACCTGGGAAGCCTCAGGTGCACTTTCATAATGTCTGCAGACAAAACAGAAGAGAGTCTGAGGTAGATTGTTTAGTGACCATCAGGTGGTAACAGTCACAGGGCTGTCTTTAGCTTTCATTAACACAATAGCAGTTTCTTTACTCTCAATCTACACTGAATCTCAAGTTTAAAGGCATGGCTAGCAGTTCTTGGGAACAAGACCCTTGTCTCTGTGGTGGCAACATGCAATTTTACCAGTGCAGGTGTTTCTGGGAGGGTTTTTTTGGGAACACACGGGCTCTCTCCACGATGCAGACAGTGTGTGCATTTGACAGTGCCCCATTTTAGTGCAACCTGCTGCCTATAGCACGTAAATGTCTAATGACAGCGTTCAAATGAGTAAATTCTCATCACCTGCAGGAGGGGCAGCAATGGTTATTTTCTTCCGCCTGTTGAGCAAACAGCACCCTCCACAGGAAAAAGCCACACCTTTCATAGCAAATCCTTAAGGTTATAGCCCAGCTTCTGCCGAATCAGGTCTTAAAGTTAAAGCTCCACTGCTTCTTCTCAGACTGTGACAGTAAAATCACTTGACTGCCGAGATGGTGAGGGCAGCAGCTATGTCCTCTTCCACTCTTCTGTGGCACAGCAAACTCATTCCTGGTCCGCACTCGTCTGGCCGGTACGTTATTATCTACTGTTGACATGATTAACTCTGTTGGGTGGGCTGGTGAAATCTAGTTCCTCTAGTATTCTCTCTAAGTGTTGTATTAAGACCCGTTTTTTAAACCTACAGAAGAGAAGGAGAGCAACATAAATTTCTTCTTCCAAAAATAGTTGTACAACTCAAGAATATTCAGCCATAACAAATCGTATTACCAGAGGCTCTCTGTTTCCAGTATGGAAGAGCTATCTTTATTTCTGGCATAAGAATGGCTAGAAAATTTATTTTAACACATCTACCCCTCCCCAACCCACCCAAATCACTTCAAAAACAACCCATTATCTCTCTAATTCACATTTAAACTTTAAGCGAAGACCATTTACTCCATAAAAATGTAATGGTAGCTTGATGACTAAAACAATTATAATTTAAATATGTCAAAACAGAAAATCAAAATACCAGCACTGATAAAGTTTATTATTTACTACCATGATCTAAATTAATATTTAATTTATGACTCTGAGTCATTTCTATCTATACAAACCTTGCTGCTTCCTTGATAGCAAATTCAATGAAATACTTCTGAATTTCCATAGGTCCTTGCACCTCCTCAAGAAGAGAAAATATTTTTTCATAATCTAAAAAAAGAGATAAAAATTCAACCATGTATTAAAAATGAATGTTGCAGACGCAATTTCAGAAAAGCTTAAGAGCCAAAAAGGAAAAACAAAGCCCAGTTTCATGTATCTGTGTATGATAAAACACCTAAGGCAAGAAAAACACCTGCATTAGCTTTAAGAGCAGAACGTAGGTGATAAATAATTTAAAGTGATACTGATAATCTGGGAATTCAAATGTGGCACCAAAGATTAAGGTTCTCTTTAAAGAGCAGCAGCTAGGAACATTTATCCTCAGAAAATGTAGGCTGAGTAGAGAGAAGCCTCCCATTTCCATGATCACAGTTAACATGCACAGGGCCACCAAACCCTGATCTGGCCTGGAGCTGTCGTTTCTGAAAGCAGAGGTTACCATTAGATCATTAGAAAGACAATTATCAACCCTTAGTGTGAGCACAACGTGACTGTCCCACTGGTACAAGGTAATTATGTCCACTGCAGAAGAATAAACTGGATGTATCAAATTGGAAACAATTAAAAGCAGCACTGTTTCACTATTTCCCATAACTGACCCCAGTACGAAAACATTTATGGTGCCGTGACCAAGACTCTGCTCAGATTGATGCAGAAGGCAGAGGGAACATAAATGGTCAGACCTCTGAACAGATGTACATATTTAAGCCACTACAATTTAGCTTCTTTCTTTGATGACTGCTTGAATTCTGCAGCAAGACAGGTGACTCACACTGAACACACTGTTTTACTCTACATCTCCATTTACTAGACATGAATTTGGTATAAAATTGGACGAGCCCACTTTGCAAAATGTAATTTTTAGTCTTCAGTTCTTAAAAGTTTGCAGCAGCGTTTCATCACTAATTAGTCTCACAAAATTTTAAAAAAAAAAACAACCACTCTGCTATTAATTGTTAATATTCCCTTTCAAGCACATTCCAAGATGCACCCTTACAGAGACATGTCTTTGCCCTGCAAAGGGAGTTTTGATGGACATAGAGCATCAAATACACTTTGTGTATACAGGAGCAGTGTAGCCTAAGGCAGAGTATCCAGTCTTACTAGATCACTGGTAAAAAAACCAAAGCCTCTGAAGGGTGCTGCTTTCACAAGGCAGCTCTACCAGTTAACCTGTCTTCGAGGGCAAACAGGGTGACTTGGCACTTAACTTCCCAAGCACAAGTCTAAACTTCAACTCACCTGCCCAGCATTTCCTCCTTTTTTGCCCCTCCATTGCTCATTTACGAGCAACCAGAAATTACTCATAATCTGAAGTTGTGTGTATATTGGAAATAGCTCCTCCCTTCAAGGAAAAGTCTTCTCTCTCACACCACATATAATATACTACTAAAATAAACACAAACAACTTACTTCTTCCAGGTTTGCGAACCTCTTTCATCACTTTAATTTTGATGTCAGCATTGCTCCCCTCCAACATGGTAGGTGTTATTTTAAAGGAATTTGGCACAGATTCAGAAGTAGACTCCATGGCCCGCTTTTGGTCATCTCCACTCACACTGTAATTCAGAGGCCCTCGAACAAGTGCATTGGTATCAGGTTTATGATCCAACCCATCTTCACTTAAACAATTGAATTCAACAGGTAGAGAGTCTAAGTCGTTGGGTAACATCTCATCCTCTCCCACAGCAGCTGGAACCACAGGAGTCATTTGCAGCGGTAAGCCATCAATTTGCTTCTCCAATGACTGACAATTTTCTGCCTTCTTCTCTCCATTGCCATCTTGGACAACACTGTTACTGGTATCTACAAGTGAAAAATACATACGTTACTGGTGCACAAGCGCAGCATCAAAAGAACCAAACAGAAGTAGTTCTGTATCCTTTTTGTCTGAAGTGCTGTGTAGCAATCTGACAGTGCTGGACAATACTTCAATACTTTTATTCAACTGTGGATGCGACCACGGGAATAATTCCCCTTTGGACTGTTACCATCTCCTATCACTATTGTGAAGTCACCATGTTCTGTATTCCTAGTGCAATGTCATGACTCCTAAGTAAACTCATGCTTTCCTTCTCTTCCCCAAATCCAGCTAACAGAGTTTTCTCCATTTGCTGCAATAGGTGGGTATGAAAATTCCTATTTGTGGGAAATTAAACAACTGTATTTTAACTTTCCTTCTTTGCCACAGAATACACAAAAACTAAAAGCTGATCTGAGATAGAAAGTATCTCCATATAGGTTTTTTTATTTCAGATTTCATTAGCTGTAGCAGCAGCCTGTTTATTTAGGCCAACAAAAGAAACTCACTCCTACGTAACAGTGAAGCACAGATGCGCTGGCAGAACCTTCTCCCTTCCTCTCCAGATCCCCCCACCACCCAAGCTGCTGTACCACAGCTCAGTATACCTTTATTTGCTGGGACACCCTTGAGGTTCAGGTAGGAGGGGGAGCCAGGAACAGCGGGTGGCCCCTTGCCGCCCACGTGGTTGGTGACGACGGGCGGTGACTGCGGCCGCCGCAACAGGGGGGACATGCTGCGCCGCCGCTTCAACGATGCCGGCGTGTTGGGCTCCCCGGGGCGCTTGATCTTGTTCTGGGGCCCAGCCACAAACTCGTCGGCTTCGTCTATCATCATACCCTGAAAAGAAAGTAATAATTCAAGTAACAGTACAAAACAGCAACTGTTTCACAAATCCACTGATGAGTTGAGTCCCTCTCTGTTCAGATTCAAGTGGCTTTCAGAACACTTGACAACTCTCAGAACAGAGATACCCAAGGCAACCAGAGAGAGCCCAGTGCCACTCTGTAAACCAGCAGGATTCTGTACACATTCCTGCTGGACCACATGGGAGACATCCCTCCTTTCCACAGACTGCACAGGTTAGCAATATATTGTAGTTGTGGGGGAGAAATTCTACTCACAAATTATTTCAAGCTGTGTTAAATATAAAGGCACAGCAGGCAACAAGGCCCCTCCTACCTTCTTATCCTGTTTAAATGGATTGCCAAATGTATGAAGTCTTTTTGGTTGATCCGGGTCAATTTCCCGAAGAGGTGAAGGCATCATTTTTAGGTATTCTTGGTAATTTCCCATCTGAGCAACAGGAACACTATGAAGGCAGTCTGCAGCAGAAAAGAGATCTTAATTTAGTCTTAAAATTAAGGCAGTACAAACTTCACACACCTCAATTTCAAGTGCTAGCATTTAAGAACTAGAACTGACTACTTTTCACTACAGAGGAAGAGCTGAAGACTACAATTGTGGAAATGAGCCTGGCAAGAGCTGAGCTTAATTGGCAGAAGAATAAAAAATAAGGAACTTTAATTTCTATTCTGACAACTGCATCTTTAGACCACCAGCACCTCACAAAAAACAAAGAGAGCTCCTCTCTGCCTTAAGCCCCCATCACTTTATAACACATGTCTGCTGAACCCTGGTGAATGTGAAAGCTCTCCCATGAAAATTATTTTTAAATTTCAAAGCAAGCATGACATCTTGCATGACAGAAAGCAAAAATTTCCTTCCTTCCCCTTCAGAGTCAAGAAAAGGACATTGTCCGTCTCAGCAAGAGATGCAATGGTCACTTCTGCTCCTACACCAGAGACAAAAAACACTGCCTTACGGAAATAACAAAAAAAGCTGTATTCTCTTCAAACTATTAATGAAGAACTGTGACTCCTTACCTTCATCCTGTCCCAAGATAAGCCTGTGTGTTTTCAGAAGATTTGTTCTCATTCTTGTTAGCTGGTCTAGAAGACTGCGACGAGGAATATCATATGCATTTCTGAATGCCTGTGGCTTCAAATCCTAGTTTTGTAACAAAATAAGTAACTTTCAGTTAATCCATCAGTTCTCATGCATGGAGAAATTCCACAATGAACTGTAGTAACATTAACTATTAAAAAATATTCTTAAGTAAGTTTAGACCTTTGTAACTGGTTACAACAAGCTCAGTGGCTGTCTTTTCAACATGACCTTATTCACCATTAGTGCCTTCAGCTCCATTAAGAACAAGCATGTTAATTCGTGGATGAACAACAATAGCTGTCTTTGCACAGACTGGCACTTAAAGCACAGAAATGTTTGTTTACTACCACGAGGTTTTCAAACAGTGTCCCAAAATCAAGTGCAAAAACCTGCATTTACTCTTCTCCCTCTTTATGTCTATGCTGTACTCATCCCAGTTCAGTGAAGGTACTTCCTTCTACACTAAGTCCATAGAAGTTTATTTACCCATTTAAAACAGATGAGATTAACTGCTTAGTCATGCAAGATCACAGTGCTGTTTACCTTGTTTAAAAGTCCTATGTGGAATCCAGCAAACTCTTTAACATTTATTTCCGACAGTCTCAGTGGAGATTCCCCAGTGATCCCTTGCAGCAGTTGTTTAAAATCCCTACTGTGTACCAAGGAGAGGCCACTGGAGTGATTTTTCACTTTTATTCCAATTTCTTGTGGAACTTTCTTACCCACTGAACCTATTATCCGTTCCGATTCTATTTTTGTCTAAAATGGAATCACACCATGAGTTAAAGAATCAGCAGGCATTGCACATTTCCAGTACAAAACACACAGTACATTAGCAGAATAAAACTACAAATTTAGTTCCCAACTACCTACCCAGGGATATATTGGATTACATAGATTAGATCTCGAGCATAAAGAAATCCTAATGTGCTAGCATACGGAAAAATATTTAGCCAGTGTATCTAAATTTATATGCCAGTAGGAGGTCTGTGAATATCCCTGATTTTGCTGCAAGTCTGTGACTCTCTTATGTCCCTGAAGAACCATCTTTAAAGGGAAAGAAAAAACAAAATGGAAGGTAGGATGCCTTAGGTTACAGTAAAGTTGCATCTAAAACAACAGTATTATTCAGATACAGTAATATAATTTCAGTTTATTTTTTAAGCAACCCGTGAACTAAGGTTTGCCCTGTATGTTTGTAACAATATAAGGGAGAAAAGTTGTAAAACAAATCTGTTTTATGAGTCAATTTCTAAAAACGTATCACTTCTCCAATTAGCACAGATTTCTTATTATAGCTATAGAGAATTTTACTGTATTAAGCTCTAACTGTATTCAGAGTTACGTTTTTTTTTACCCACTAGCAATATCTCCAAAGAAAAAAAACACCCAACCAACCAAAACCCCAAAACCCACTGTGATTGCAACCCACTTCCCCCAGATCTCCTCCTCTGCAGAGTTTGCTTCATTATCTGTGGGAAACAGAATTTAAGGACAGCAGGAGCACAGCAGAATTCTGGAATTGCCTGTGCCTATACAGGAGCTTATAATGCATTCCACACATTCAAACTGTTCCATGTGCTGAGAATGTCTGTGAGAGCCACAGCAGCCATCTCGAGTCATTCCAACTCCATAGTGCAGATAAATAATAAGAATTTGCATATCATTAGATTACCAAAACACCACAGGAAGTTTTATGTCTCGTAGATGCTCAGTCATTCAGAGGCTTTGGAATGTATTTTGTGCATTCTTTAAGGCGGAGGACTTTTTCTTTGTAATTTTAAAGGCTGCACTGCTTCCCCACTGCCTTCTAGATATTGAACTACTGCTTTAAGAGACCCTCATGCTAAGAAGGAAGAGCTTCCAGGCCCTTACACCTGGAATGGCAATCTTGGCAAAGAAAAAAAGATATTTAAGACTATTTCCCACCAGGTCACACTTAATGCATAGAATGACTTTGACCTGAAGGAAACAGGAAGCTCAGACAAAGTTTAAACCAGGATTTTACTCCCCATGGACAAAAACACGTTTGTTTGGAAAATACACATTGCCAAGGGACACATGGAAATAAACGCGAGACTGAAAGCAAGCCTCTGACTTCAGCTCTGAAGAACAATGGCAAGAGCAGCCATAAATCCAATTAGTGATTATCTCTGGAGTTTGAAGTCTAGCAGATATTTAAAGTATAGCTGAAGAAGTTTCCTTTGCATTCCTCTCCACCACTTACAGAAGGCACAATCACTGGCTACAGAATCACACTGGATTCATCCATATTCGCAGTGGAAATGCTCACCAATCTTTAATTATAATATATGCTGCACACCCATATGAATTCCCACAGGGATTAACTGCTTTATAATGAGATTACCACAAACTAAATAATCAACGCACTTCTAATTGCAAAGGTTTTATCAATACTACCTGTTGGCTGAGTTTTTTAAGGTAAGAGATAACACTGTAACTAAGTCCACAATCTAAATTATCTGATATCAGATTTGGAGCTCCCATCATCCTTAGGGCTTTCTTTAATGGCTATAAGGAAAACAAAATACACAATAGTAAGAGAATAAATATTTAAAAAAGAAATTTATAAGCTCAATTATAGGAAGCTAAGGCACATGGATTAGTGCTCTAGCTTTTCCACTTTTGGCCACTAAAATTCAAGTCTATTCAGATAACATGTGACATGAGTTTGGTGTCTAACTAGCTCACAATGGACAATATGCCACATCACCAAGACACCACACAGCGTAGTGCCACTGGCAATTTCCACTCAAAGGCTCAGGTCCAGAATAGCCGGGATGATGCAAGTCCATATTGAGGTGCATTGTCCAAGCTACACGTAAAAGGTGACACAGTGCCTCCCCCCACCCTTCATTTGGCCCAGTCAGTATCAGCTTCCCAAGTTCTAGCACTTCACCCACATTAATAAACAAACTAATCTTTATTTTACTTATCCAGTTACAAAAGTAATGCCAAATTTGGTTTCTCTGAACATTCTTAAGTATTTTTGATCAAAACTCATTTAATATTTAATGATCAGAAAACACATTGTGCAAACACTTAATATCTTAACATAACTACTACTACTTAGTATTTCTACAAATTTTTTTAATTCTTAAGAATGTTTGCTCTAATCTACATACCTCTAAAAGGCAGAATGTTAACTACCTAAAATGCCATCATAATTATGTAAAAAAAATTTACTAGGAAGAGGTATGATACAAAGGACTCTGGTCACACCAGCCATTATACCCCAGAGGATGAGATGAGAAGAGGAACATACCAGTAAGTAGTAAGGAGGCATTGTTTTTAAGTAGTTGTCAAAAGCCTGTCGCCACTTCAGATTTGGCTTAAGTTTGTGAACCTTAAACAAGTCATCTGCAACAAGGAAAACAACAAAAGAAGGTGTCATTTATACAGTCCCAGACCTTTAGCTTTGTCCAAAATCTTACGTGCCAGGTTTCCCCGTTTTCTCCCTCCACCCATCTCCCAATGGGGCTTCCCCCCAAAAACTGCTCTTAACCTTAGGTGTGAAGGATTGGGAATCCCCAGTCCTAGCTGCAGTAGGCAATCCAGAGCAAGTCCCCATTACAAGCAAACTTACAAAGTACACCAGACTTAAACACTGCACACAACTACCAGCAGCATGGAAGGTGCAACAGATCCACCTGTTAAAGAGTTTCACCTCCCTTGCCTCTCTCTTGCACATCAGGGAGTCCCTGTATCTGATCAAATCAAACAATGTTATTTTGGTTCAATTTCCATTTTCAAACCAGCTTTCTTCTGTTCAACCTGGATGATGAATTCTGGTCTCCAGTAAAAATATTCTTTGGCATCAAAGGGAAAGAATAAAAAAATCCAGTCGGGGAATCCTTCTGGCCAGCTCTGCTGACCTGCTGCCAACAGCAGCAGCTGCACCTGGCAGAGAAGGGGTTACCTCCAGCCACAACACCTGCCTCATGCCAGGGCAGCAAAGTCTCCCACAGGTATGGACAAGAGACAGAAATTAGCTACAAAAACTGCTGCCCTTTAAGAGAGGGGCAACCAGACATTTCTTTCCTTTGGATACTGCTCTAGAAGCACTTTGCTTACTACAGGTGTGCACCTGGTCTTTTAGGAATCACTGAGGTGAAGCGTGGACCTATTTGCTGTGCACACTATGAACTGTGACAATGGTCTCTACACCAAACAGAGCATCCTGCAATTTACCATTTGAAATTTTGAATTATCCACTGAAACAAAGGCTCTTCTTAGTAGGGTTGTAGCATGCTGGCAAAGTGAGGCTAATGGAAGGATATGCAGGTCTGGAGAAAGGGATGTCCAAAAATTAACCGGGGAGAGCTGCAGGAGACAGAGATGCACGGAAGAGGGTGTGCAAAAGACAGATGCAGCAAGGAAATTGTTTTCTCCACATTGAGTTTTCAGGAAGATATATTTGGAGAAGAAAATTTGACTTGCATAGTACTCCGCACAAATTGAAGAGATGTTATGATACTACTTCCCAAGTTCTCATAGACAAACCCCACTCAAAGGTATTTTCCAATCTAAATGAATTCTGCATTACATATAAAAACCACACTACAGATGCTACTTCTTCTCTTCCCCAGCCTGAAGAAAGTGGGCTGGAGTTTAAGAGGACAAATCAAAATTTCTTCTGAAATCTCCATATACTTCAAGCTTAGCACTGTTATCCAAAAGAACCTGGGATGATATCATGACATATGGCAAATACAAAATAACATCCATTCTTATCTCATAAACCTATTACCTTTTTGCAGCAAAATGCAACTTAAACTACACCCCTCTCTCAAAAGTCAACATAAAAAAAAACCCTAAAAAGCAAGATGTTCAGTATTATAGTATGTCCTAATATTTTACAGTCTATGAGTTGGCTGAATACAGCTTGAGCCTTAAACCCCTTATCAGCACTCGTCTGGCAGCACGTAGTATCTCGCTGCACTGTGAGGTTGTGCCAGTAACTGCACACAGGCACTGTGACATGGCACAGCCACTCCTCAGCTCAGCCAGCTGGGAGTCCCCATCCACAGCACAGCTCTACTCCCAGACATCAAATGCAAAAGCACCTCCCTGATCGCTGCTATCAAAGGAAAAAGTTCTCAAACCTATGCAGAGCTTCAGCAAAGATTTGTCTGTTTAAAATTAGAGTCTCCTCACAGCACAAACTCACTGCAGGAACTGCCACCCTCTCAAAAGGGTGGTAAACACAGCCGCAAGTTTCAAAGAGAACTTCACCATCAGCATCTTACCTGCCTCTAGCTGAAGAGTTTGAGACATACACTGTCAGCAGATTGCAACACAGGCACTTGAAAGGCACTTCTTCCCCTGTGCCCTGGGCTGCACGTGATGATTTATACAAATAAGCAAACTAACAATAACCCGGTTAACTATGTCTTTCGCAGATTAAACCCCAAGCTTTTGTAGATAGAAATCAAAAAGTATTGAAAAAAATCCTTACATAATTTAGTTTTACTTCTACCTAATTATCTTCAGATGCTAATTTCCGTATAGTCCAGAAATCCAGAATTAATGCAGAATTCTTTTTACTTCTGAACTCAGAGGGAGCTAAAAGCACTGTATAATTTGGAACATGGTATTTAAAACCATTAGGAAAGGGCTGCAAGCTGCAACAACTCAGGAGATCAGGTAAAACCACACAGACCAGTTAACTGAAAACTGTATTGCAGTCTTTATCCACTTCAGATGTACAGAACAACCAAACTGTGACAAACAGGACAACAATACACACCTTTAACACCCAGTACTATAGAAAGGGGCTGGATGCACCTTTTAAGATCAATGAACAGTCAAGAAAAAATAGAGCATGAGAGAGAGGCAGCAAGTAATTTCAGCAGTTCAACTGGAGCCTAAATTACAACAGTTCATGCACCATGTAACCCAAAGTAAAACTTAACAGATGTTTTTTTTTAAATCACCACTCACATTAAATTCCACCTGAGCAAGTACGCCACCACTCCTTGCTGACTCCTGTAATTCTCTTAATTATGCACTAATAGATGCACTCCTCTGTTCTAGGTAGTAGAGACTCATGATTCTACATTCACAGAAAACAGTATCCTTCCCTGCAAACCATCTAGCCAAAAATAAGGCACTGCAATGGAAAATAGCATTAGTCATTAACTAAGAACGGTATTGTGTCACTGTTTCTCCATTGATACAAAACGTATCAAAATGTTTTTGGCTCTCCCTCCCAGAGCCACAGCATGCTGTGTACACACTGGTGAGAACACAGCCCCCAAAATATAAAATCATTACTTGAAGGTTCTCTCACAGAGCCTGTAAAAGCATCAAAGGAAACTGTCCATGCTGCAGTCCTTCGCAGGCAGACATTTTCTAAATGCTCATCCTGCTGCATATTTAGACTCACAGAAAAAGGGTATTAACCACCTTCTCAAGGCATTTCCTGCACGGCTGTTTCACTGCTGCTTCTGCTGACACTCCCAACGAACTCCTACTACCCAGCAGCGCTTGCCCTCCCACCCATGCAGCTAAAAGGAGCCAAGGAAACATCTCCGGCAAGGCAGAAGCATTTAGAAATATACCTCATCTTTACTTAGCTCTCCCTAAAACCCCACCTTCGACTTCTGCTTCATGAACTTGGCTGTACAAATGTTTTCAAACAGAACAGCACCTGAAGTACAACAGTTTTGCAACAATCCTTCAAGAAGAAATTCCTATCATCTGTGGGCCGAGTATTCAGCATTGAAGCATGTCAGCATCTGCCTGCAAAAAGCTCTGCCTTCAGCACCCTCCCACTGAACAGAAAGCACTGCATCCCACCTCCTCAGTTCTGGGAGCAAACCACCACCAAGCTAGTCAGGACTTCTCTTGAGATTTCTGAGAGCAAACTGGAGCTGCTCAGGTCCAACTGCGCATCCCGCATTATCCATCACCGCTTTTGTCAGACAACCAAACACAGTGCATGAGTCCATTAACACACGGACTGTGGGGCTTCACTGTTTTATCAAATCCTATTAATTGGCTCCTTTCCCTTACAAAGCTTCTGAACACATGTTCTGTAAGTTAAAAGCCAGGAGAAGCTACAGCATTCCCAAATCCACTCTTGCAGAAACCAAGACATAAAATCATCAAAGCTACAGGGTATGGTACAATTTACCTCCTTCAGCCATGGACCATTACAACTTGTTTCAGTTAGCTCAAGTATCATCTGCAAGCTGCCTCATCCCTACCCATCTTACCTACCTGTTTTTAGGGCTGTGTTACGCTATTTTTCAAAAAGAGAATTAAAACTTCCCCTGCTCAGAAATGCAGGAGGAAAACAAAAATGCAAGCAAAAAAATTCATAAGCATCTTACTAACTGTTTATAAGGTTGAACACATTTGATAATACAGTACAAATATACAGGTGTAAAGTGGTTTTGTTTTTGAAAGAGTCACCAGAAGGAACAGAGATAGATTATCCATGGTACTGTCCCAACCAGTCCTCCAACACAATATTCTACCAGTAGCACTGCAGCCACTAGAACTGCACTGATGCACCACAATATGGGAGGTAGTGGCTGAATGGAGCAGACTTCTCCTGGCCTTGGGAGTTCTCACATCCTTTTAAATCTGGGTGAGAGTAATGAAAAATTTGTTTTATATACTCAAATCAGTCCTCTGCTGAACCATCAGTATCCACTACTGGCATGTATGAAGGGGAGACACAGGGGGAGTGCTCCTACCTACCTACAGAGTCAGTATTATTAAAAACATCTACAAATAATTTACCAGGTATGCTACTTATCATCTCACTCATTTTCTATACTGCTAAGTAGAAAAGGGCTCAGATCTACTTTTGTGTTGAATGTATATTCCACAGAACTTAATTCCACCACGCCTTAGAGAACAAAGATAAACAAAGTCCTGGGAGGAGATCTGAAGGTAACACTTTGTGTGTTTGTGTGAACAATATGGAACGCATGGGATTCGTGCCCTCAAGAGAACATCTGCTTTACAACTCAGGCAATGTGGAACCTCTGCATTTTCCTCTGAAGAGCCTTTGGAAATCTAAGAAGTGGGATTACCAGGTGAGTAAACTGCAGAATAGCACTATGCACACTGAAAGTGCTTATCCCCAAAGAGAAGGAAGGGCTTTACACCCCTGTAAAAAAAAGGTGGGGGAAGACAAGAGCTGCCATGAAAGACACAGCAGAACTACAAATGTCAACATCAAAATGAACAGGGAAATTAATTTAGGATCAGTGATGGCTTTTCAGCTAATGGATCTGCTGCAGTATTTCAGGAACCACAAAGTCAAAGAAACTCTCACCCTCCTTGCACACTTTGGGACAATTATCAAGCTACATAGATAACTATAAAAGACACATTATCAGCAAGCACAAGTTTCTTCTTTTTTGGTTATGACCATGATTATGAAAAAGCATTCCTGAATTGTGTTCTGTTCTTTTATTTTTCCTAGAAATGAATGGAAAAATCCTGTGTAAGACAGTAAGACTCAATGTTAATTCTCTTCATCACTGTTCTGTATCACTAAACACACCCACAAAAACTAGAACAAAAAAGCCTTACAGCATCTGCAACTGAAAGGGTTAAGTGGCACCCTGGAAACTCCTCCCTGCCATTACCTTTATGCCAGATCCCTACCAACCACAATCAGTGTGGCAGTTACTCACACAGCACCTTTTCATATTGTCTTTCCTTACAAAATAATTTCATTGTGGGAGCAAAAAAATTAAAACCAAAAACTGGTCCCTTGGGCAGGAAAAGAAATGCAGACTGTTCCACTGCTCAATTCCTTCTTCCTGCTCTGAACTGCGTTAGGGAAATCCCTCTTCCCAACACCCGTGACAAACACTGCATCTCATCTTCCAGTAAAAAATAAGCTGCTACAAGAGCAACTGCAAAACCTGGATACACCACACCCTAAATGAGGGAAAAGAATGGAGGTTGAAGCTTACTCCAGGTTAAGGAAGAGGCTACGTGTCTAGGAGGTGAACAGCATCAAACATGCACTGGAAGCAGGTAGCTCTCCTCCTCTGCTGGAGAGAAAAAAAGGGAGAGGGGGTATGAAAATCCTCTCCTCCCAAAGTATGTTAAAAGAGTTTGCAACATTCTCTACTCTCTGATCTCCATTATTTTATAATGTCTCAAACTAAGGCAGAACACCAACCATCACTGTTTTGCTTTTAATCTGAAGCAGCTGCACTGGCAGTCCAATGCAGATGTGTTACCCACCTAACAATGGAAGTAAAACAGGGTAGTTGTAAGGCATCACAAAGAGGTTTACACAGGTTAAAGTAGTGCTTGCTTTTAAATACCCAAACGGGTGGCCAAGTTCGCTGTATTTTCCACTGCTACTCACAAATACCTGACAAAGAATAAGAGAGATCACTGTATTAGAATGAAGAACATGAAGAATGAAGAATATTAAGCATGGGGCATTTAAAAACTGAAATCAATCTGAACCCAATTGCATTAAGACAGTAAATTATCAAGAACAGACAAATCTGAACACATCAGGGTGAGTATGGACCTAAATTCCCCAGTCACAAAACTGAGACATGCAACATTTAGTGCATGCCCAGTGAGTGTGGAAATGCTCTTCACAGAGTAATCTTTACTGCTTTAATGAAACTACTGTGAAGTGATGCCCTGAAGAGTTTTTGCAATGATTTAGAATAGGTTAGGGTACATCTGTTGAAGGAATGTTAAATAAACAAGCTATTTGAAATTAGTCTGCTGACTCAAAAATAGCACAACTAATATTTACAACGCTGATAAAAAGAACTGCAAAATGTTTTTAAGCATAGAAATTAAACAAAACAAACAACCACTCAAGAAACGTCTTGATTATGCCCAGTGCCAACATTCTTAAAATTGACTTTATTTTTTTAAGTGCACATATATGAGGGTATTAACCCTGAAAAGCAATACATGTAAACAATATTTCAACAGGATAAAAATGGTAGATATTCTTGACTGAGGCAAGCAAAATAACCCACGTCTAAGTCAAAAATAGTTTTCCTAGGAAAAAATAAATCTTGCAGCAAATAGCAAGTGGTTTTCCTCTGTTTTTTCAGGGCATAAAGAACTGGGTTTGTTAGATGGTTTCTATGACAATGAGCCTATTTCTCTGATTTGTAAGGGTCTGATGTGTAGCTGGGAGAAGAAAAGCAGTTTTCAAATAACAGCAGAGGAATTTTAGTAACTCAGGCAAATAATGTACCTATGAATGTTTAAAGGACATTTTTGAAATTCGTTTTTTTAAAGTAACTTTAATTGTTCTTCTGAATATGCATGTCATATTTTCAACTAATTTGTAGTATTTATTACGGATATAAAAACAGAGACACCTCCAAATTCACCTTTCCAGCTAAAGTATCATACTAAGCATACTCCTGGTGTACACATTAAGCTATTATTTAAAAGAACACCACCAAGAAGGGAGCCTTATTTTACAGAGGACATAGAAACTTATAAAAAATTACAAAAGGAGCATGTGACAAAGGATTTCAGCAACAGAACTTCAACCTCTTTAAGGCCAATCTAGTCAACACGATCAACAGCTACCATTCATTTCCCATTAGCAGCTTCAACCATCTAGTGAAAATGATTTGCAGCTGTTCATTAGGTAACACGATGGAAACCAGTGCTGGGTTTTCCCTGTAAGCAAATGGAAGCCTATAGAGAATTTCAATTTAGCCAAAAACGGAACCTGGGGGGCATATTTCTTAGCAAAATGAGATGGACCTAGAAAGAGAATTAAATGAGATTACAAAGCCTGTGGAGGGGAACACTCATTCTGACTCCTGATAATTCTCTTACAAAGGAGGTAAGTGAAACCTTGACATGTTTCTTCTCATCTGCTGCAGAGTTTGAACCAGACCCAATTCTCCAGGCTTGCAAAGACTGAAGTACCTCAGATTACCCATTACATTTCTAGAATCAAATAAAGGGCAAGTACCTGCCAGCAGGTATGGGGAGACTTTCGTTCCAAGATGTACTGGGTGAGGGGTGAAGGCTCAAGCTCATACTTGTCAAAAGGAAGCTTGTCTATGACCATGGGCTCACAATCCACACAGGAGAACCTCACCACGGGGTGAGCTGTGCGCGGAGGCTGAAAGGGGGAAAAAGGGTATAAATTTTCACATATTTATGGTAAACAAAACAATTCTCTTAAAAACATCCTCAAGCAGGTATTTTACTATCCTGCAAGTCTTAAAACGCTCAGTTTCCACAATATTCCTTCAAGGAGAATAAAATACAAGCTCCCATAACAGAATATAGATTAACTAAATATTTCTCTAATTGAAAAATGCTCACACACTGATATATTCTTCCCACCAACAGAAAAACATGGTTAATATGCCACTATTTATCCTGATATTTAAAAGCCTTCATGTCAATCAGGCTACAACAACAGAGATAGGTTTAAAGGAAACTTCAACTCTTCTTCCCAGCTTGAAGTTCACAGAAAAACAGATGTGAGATTGCACTCAGTTCACAAAGAATCTCTCGAAGAATTCTCTAGAAATCTGTATTTTTTTTCCCCTCTTTAATCAGGAGGTGGGAGCAAGGGGAATGGACAGACAGTACCTTGTGCACTTGCAAAGTGCACGAACAGAACATGCCTAACAAAAGAGATGCGTTTAGAAAGGCTAGTAAGAAATGCCAAATGTATGATCATTTCAGTAAGAAAAGGAGACATTAATACTGTTTTCTCCTCATTTTCTGCAGGGAGTAGCTCTTCTGTTTCAGTTTTAATTCTCCCTACTAGCAAAAGAAGAGTCCACACATGAAGTAACACTAAGGAAAAAAATCCATGGTTGATCTTCTTTCAAAACAAATACTCCTTTTTCCAGGTAAATGAATTTTATAAAGCTTTGATTAAAATTTAATAGGGTCACTATGATTTGTGGTACGTGAAGTAACTTACAGTTCAATTTTATAACCTTTGAAAACCATTCAACAAATTAACTAACTATATACATGGAAGTGAACTTTCTGGATACAAGAAATGTCACAGGTTACAGTATCCACATTAGATTATACCACTCTGTTAAAAACAATTTTAACCTTTTAAAGCAAAGTCACATCGTATTATAAACAGAGAAAGTAAGAACTACTCTATCCATTATCTATTTTCAGTCTGTTCAACTATTAGCGTAGAATCCTTTTTTCAGTTCTTATTTTACTTACCAGTGTTGGTGAATTCTGATCAGGCCAAAAAGATTCTGGGATTGGCCAATGCCCCACAGGAACACCCGTTTTAGGGTTAGGCCGTACATAAATGAGTTTATGACAACTATGCCACGGCTGAGAAGCAAATGAATTGATGGGCCTGGATGAATCAACAAGTCCATCTAAAATTTAAACAAAGCAAAATAACAAACAAAAAGAAAATGAAAAGCTACATGCATGCATTTGTCCGCTAGCAAAATTTCTGTATTAGCAGCCACTATGGCATTTCATTACCCTTGTTCCAAAGACATACAGATCTTTACACCAGAGGGTGAAATAACCTATGCATCCAGCTGTATCACAGAATCATCTGAGAAACAATTACAACATTTGCCCTGATCTCCCTTCTGCTTCTGCGGCACAGCCATTACACAGTGAGTGCAGCAAGGCATACTCCCATACTATGGAAAATGTATTTGCTTAAGCTCAGTGTCTGAGACAGTTCCCACAGGCAGCACCAAGCTACTGCTGCTGGTTCTGCTGTACCTGGAAAGGCTGAGAAGTGGCATTTACATTTCTACATGGGCTGCAATGCTCACTGACTGATGCTGCCGCTCGTGGAAACCAAAAGAGCAAAATTTCTTGGAGAAGTTGGATGCATCTTGCAGGAGGCAGCTTTTGCCAAATTTTTAATTACAACCATTCATAGATCACTTAAACCCCACAGCCTGCTGCAAAGGCCAGTGTTCCCTGCCAGCCCACTGCAGTGCACCAGCACAGACACCCCTGCATGCTAAAGACAAAGAACTTTGCAGCACTACAGATGTAACCATTAGTTTTTAAAGACTGATTGTAAAAGCAAACAGCACAGCAGAGATCACCCATTTAAACAATCTCTGTTTTACAAAGATTTTACATTACTAGTTTTCCTTGCTTTAGAGAACTGGCCAGTAATACTGTGGAAACCATGTCTCAGTGATACATCAGTTTGGTGTCTCTGCATTATAAAAACAATGATTTTTACAGCTTGGGTAAATCCTATCGTATTTCTCTCTAGTTTAGGACTTTCTCAATTCCCATACAGATGAAAAGTCTTGACATTTTTAAACATTCATATCCACAGTCCATCACCATTCAAACGTGACAAAAAAGAACAAAAAACCCCCCAAATTTCACCAGTCATTTTGCCACATTGGAGAGAACATTTGAGCCACCAGAGACACAGGAATTTGCTGCTGTGCTGTCCAGCACAGCATTATAGGAAAGCCTTCCAATAAAACAATATTTAAATAAGCAAAAGGAGAAAACAAACATAGAAAAAGCTGATTCCAGAATGAAAGCAGGGATAAAGCTGGCTTGCTAGAATGTTCAGGTGATGCTAAAAGTTATTATATTTTTTGATATTCCAGAATCCTAACTTCCTAAATTGGAACTGGTCAGCCCCCTCCTCTTCCTTTAAGCCATGAACTTTGGCAAATCTGAAGAACTGCTTAACATTTGGAATGCACTTTCCTCTTTCCTCTTATGCACTTGACTCACAGGGAGCAAAGTAATTCCTTGTTCTTCGCAGTTTTTCACTCGCAGGTAAGAACATTCACCTGAAACTTACTGTTCTGTGATCAATTAACAGAATGAAAATGTACAGAAAATTAAGCATTGAGATTGCTTTAGAGATGTTTAAGTGTTTAAATACACTACTGCTAGATTTAATTATTTTAAGTACAGTCTCGACAACACTGTAATTTCAAACTTAAAGGCTTCCTTCAAACATTCAAATTCCTCAGCCATCCAAAAAGAGGTAAAAGGAGTGACACAGAGCCAGCCAGCACTAGATGATCCATACAAGCATGTGCAGACATATGGCATCATTTAACTTAGGAAGGATCAAACTAACACTTGTAAAAGATGCATCCTGTATATTACAGGGAAAAGCTGGCAGGAAGGACATGGAGGACACTAAAGGACATTTACATACAAACAAAGCATTTTGTCTTAAACATTAGAAGGGGGAAAAAAACCCCAACCATCACTGTACCTTCTCCAATAGGAGCTGGGTCTGGTCCTGACTTCTCAAAGTTAATAACAACTCCACTTTGGACTTTTTGAACTAAAGATTCTAAACACTGATTCAACATCCTTTGTGTCCGAACGCAGTATGAACGACCTATGCAGGAGAGAAATTACATGGGGAAATAGAAAAGTAAGTTTTGAGTTATCTTAAGGAAGATGCTTTATTACCTAAATCACACTGCCAAGGCTTGTACTTTTATCCAAAGTAACAGCAACAAACTCTATACAAGTTTATGTAAAAGGCAAAATACTTTGCAAATGCAGTACAACCAAGAAAAAGCACCAAAAACCCACAACCTGCCAAGATTTTACTTGTTACTAAAAGAGGCCACTAGGGCTTCCTCAGGCTGGACCAAGGCCAAGTTTATAGAGGCCTGTAGGAAGGCCTGATGTCACCAGGACTGTGTAACCCATTTGCTTTTGTCTACCCAAACCTCCGTCCCCATGCAGCAATTTCTCCAAGCACCAATTAAAAAAAAATTCTGATCAACATATCAAGCAATAGGCTCCAGAACGAATTCTTTTAAGATTAAATTTAGCTTATCAGCCCTGCAGCAGAATTAACATCTCACTAATGTCCTGCTCAATTCAACACTTAAATTTAAAAAAAATTTCAAAAAAACAAAAACCCGCAAAAAACAACAAAACAAAGAAACAACAAAAACCCACAAAACAAACAAAATAACCCCACCCCAACAAACAAAAAAAAGCAACCAACCAAACCTCATGATGAGCAAAGCCAACCTCCAGAATAATCAAAAGGAATTTTCCAAAACCTCTTACTGCATTTAGAAAATGCTCTGACATCTAGATCTGAAATAGGAATATTGCTTTATTTTAAAGTTCTCCTGTGCTACTGGAATCCAAGAAAGCACCACATGGATTCACATGGACACTGAGAAATTCAGACAGAGAAAACAGGAAGAGGTGAAGGTGAATTAAAGGAAAAGAAATATTTCAAGGCAAATGCCAAATGTGAAGCAAAGCAAAAAGGCATCCAGTTACCTCCTGTAACCTCGCACATCTGTGTGATAGCAGATTCATCAGTAGGCACACTCCCAAGCTGCTCTGGTTCAGCAGATGCAGCTCCTGGCAAACGCAGTACCAGAGCAAACAGCCTTTGATCCCAACGGAATGGTTCTTTGGTTAGTTCACTTCCAGGCAAAGGAGAATTCAATGGAAGATGAAGCTGGTAAAAAAAGATTTAAGAATATTTTCCTATATTTGACAAACCATTTAAAAACATCATATCCAAATTCATTCATCTGTAAAAGACCCCATTTCTCTCCAACCCACTAATTTATCTGAAGTTCTCATCTCAAAACCCTTACAGACTATGAATTTAGGGGCTGAGCAGTGACAGAATAGCTGGTTTCTATTCTCTATAAAAACAGGTCAACGACAAAGAAGTACAATTAGCAGGAAAGAACCAATTAATATTCATCTCAGCACAGCACCAACTTGCACAATCATAACTTGAAAGAACTTAATGCAAGTTTACCTCCTCCTGGACTCCAGCTGTATTTGTCAGCTTGTTTCCGTCTGTGATGGTAATCAAAATAGATGGCTCCAAAAAGAACGGATTCCTTCCCTACAGACAAAAGCACAAGAATGCTAAGAGCAACCTTAACACACAGGCTTACAGGCTTGTATTTTTGTAATTATAAAATAAACAATAAGATAAGCAATCTTTCAAAATAATCCTGTAGTTTTTAAAATAGGTGTGGAACCACACAGAACTACACAAGCTGGGCTACTCTTGTGTGTCTACAGTTGGGACATTTATACTCTGCTTCTTTGTACTTCAGGTAAGGAAAAAAATGCCAGCATTTTCCAGGGTGTTTTCAGTAGCCATAATAAGAGAAAAAGAGTTCCCAGTTCAAGCTACACAGAGCTATCCAACATTAAAAAAAAAGTTAAATGCAAAACCAAACTTTAACCACCAAAATCCCTCACCATCTATAATTTCAAAAAACACAGAAATACAAAAGACAGAAGACTTTAAACAGATTTGTTACCTGTCCATAATTGTCTATTCCAGACACTAATCTATTGAGATTTAACAAGTCAAACGATGACCTGAGTGCCTGACCAAGGGTCGTTAGTCCTGACGCCTGAAGGTTTTTCAGTTCATTCATGAATGTTGCATGGTTTTCCTTCCATCCAGCCTGTTACATAAAACAAAAAAGCTTATTAGTTATTCTACCAGCAAATTGCAATCAACTGCAAGCTGGCATTTATCTCTCTTCCCAACAAAAATTAATTATATTCCTGATTAACGGATGCACTGCACCATTTACATGCTGCACACACCTTATCCAGGTATGCACAACTTGATGTGAAACACCTACAATGGGAGACTCAAGAAACACACACGCTGCCAAACACTGGAAAAACTTTGCATTACCATGAAAACTGCTGTAGAGATGACGCTGTTAATAGAAGTATTTGGATTTAGCATGTGAATTTTTTTTTTAGGAGAAACTGCCCAGTCTGGAATCAGAAATGCAGCTGCCAAAGTAAAAGCAAAGATAAAACCAAGATAAAAGCAGCATAATGTCACTGCCTCTCCTGGCATATACCCATTCCCCTTTTGTCCTTCCTTCCATAGATTAAGGCTGGAAATAAAGAAAGGAGCGGCTGCAAACACCCTATGTAAGAATCAAATCACTGTTTAGAGTGTCTCAGTGTAACAGCTTAAAATTTTGGAGGTCTTTAAAAAAGTTATTGCTGACAAAGCCTAGGGATCAAAGGAACAGCAACTGATGAGGATGGATCAGTTCAACCAAGCACTCTGGACCCTCTGGTAAGCAGGCCCAACAGGTCTGATTCACATACCCTTCCCCTTAAAAGTGGTTTGCTGCACAGTTGGGAAGTTATTTTAGAAAAGACCAGTTAACAGGGAGTTGGTACAGGATTTAAAGATGCCTCAGCTAAAACAACCAAAGCTTGGAAAGTTCTGGATATTCCCACAACTCTCAGCCTTGCTATTACACCGTACTCTCCAAACCACTCCTGCAGCAAGCAAGCAGTTATTCACCCAGGCTCACCATCATCTGGCACCAGAGACATTCCTGTGCTCCACCAGGAATGCCGGCTATGTAGACATGGAGAGGATAATTTCAGACAGCCTGACTTTTGCTGGGACAACCTCTGAGCAACACATCCTCCAGGTGAAGCAGGTTCTCCTCCCTATGCACTGGGCTCAGCAGCAACCACCTGCTGACTGTGCCAAGCTGTGCAAGAACATGAGAGGACAGGATTTTCCTGTGCTTTTTAAAGTAGCTACATCCCATTGCCAACCTTTAGTACACACTGAAGGCTCTGTAAATGGTGTCAGGATAGACATGCTCAGAGCCATAAAAGAATATAAGAATTGAGTAGAAAGGACATGTGACGATCAATACTTCAGCTGAGTTGACAAGCCTAAGCTGGGTGGGTTTCTTTTCAGAATGGAGAATTATCATAAGACAATACAACAAAAGCATTTTGGTCAAGTTTAGCTCCCTTAACCAGTTCTTCAAGCTTGGGATTAATGCAAGGGATACAAGAGAGAAAACTCTGCAATGGGGCAAAGAAAGAACAGACTTCCAGCAGCACTGGTTCAGCTTTATGATTAAACTGCCCTGGAAGCTCAAAAGAACCAGATAATTCTCAATAAAACACCGTCAACACACACACACAACCACAACTTAAAATATAGCACCTCATCAGCAGTACCACAGCAACCTCCAACACCCGTGGTCAGCTCAAGGCAAAAATGAAGTGCAAGCACAGGGTCACTGTTTGGGAGTAGAAGTGACTTAGTTAATGGTATTTTTTTCAGAGTGAAATAGCACCAAATCCCAACAAGATAATTTGCCTTATTCCTAAAAAAGCTTCCCTTAAACAATTCAAGTGAACAACTACCAAAATTGTTTTGTCTGAATTCTATGGACCCGTAAATGCAGGTGAGACTGCTCCCTTTTGTCTCGCAGAAACACCCAGCAATGAGTCCAGCTTCTTGGGAACAGCCAGGCTGGAGTTCAAAAAGTGTTTTTCAGCAAAGACCATTTGAGTTACGTTGCTACAAAAGCACATGGGGGAAAAAAACATTTACAAAGGAAACACTATTTCCAGTCTACATTTCTTGATTTGAACTCCAATGAATTTAAGAGTATTCTTTATAAAATAAACAGTAAGAGTCTTCACTGATATTTGGAGATTCTGCTATTTTCCCATTGTGAAAATGTTTGCTCAGCTTCCAGCTCTCTGTTTGATCTCACTGCAGCGTGGTCAACTGCCTGCAAAATAAAATATGTACCATTTCCCCAAGCTAAAGTATGGAAGCTGAAGGTACAAGGAGTAGTTGATCACCAATGGTTGTCTGTCCAAGAAAACTATTTTTCATCTTACAGCTCTCACAGGATCTTTAAAGATAAAGCCAAGGAGAACTGTATCTTTGAAATAAGCAGAGTAAGATGGAAGAACTTCTCATTATGAGAACAAGAGCAGCAAATCCAAGATTTCCATATCCAGCCCTAAATAAAAGTCTCATTAGTTAATAAATACATCAATGACAAGAAGGTCTATTTCTGTAAAATGTTTTTCTACAAAAAGACTCAAGCCAATGTATATAATGAAACATTTATTTCAGGGACAAAAACTCTAGCCCCAAAGAAGTCTGCACATTCTCCTTTCCATATATACAGTAGGAACACTCTTAGGGCAAAACAGAGTCAAGTACCCAACACAGAGCAGATGCACAATGAATTCACATTAAAGTGATTTAATAATAGTTCTTCCTAAATTCAGAATACTGCCACTAACACTGCTTACAAAAAATCCACTGGCTCTATTTGCCACCAGAAACACTAATAACCAAAAAAACCCCAACCAAAACCCCACAACCCTAAAGAACCAAACACAAACATTCCACAAAACTATGTATCCTCTACAGGTCAGTAACTAAGAAGTCAGAACTGAGTATTAGTTATTTCAGTTGTTTATGAACCAATTTGAACAGTGAGAGCAGTTTCTTCTAATCTTCAATACTACATTCCGACTTAGTCACTTTTATGCCCAGAATTTATTAATAGCAATCTGAGCAGCCTTTACCTTGCCAGTATGTTACTGGCCTTTCCTCTGATAATTTGTATGAGCAAATAATTTTAGACTCTAAACACATATCAAAAGACTTTCAAAGATAGCTAGGAAAAAACAAGTACTAAAATCAAAAATCTCACCCTCTTTGCTTATGCCAGCAACAGGGAAAAATGCAGTGTCATTTGGCCTCCTGCAAGCTTTGGACACCATCCTACAAACCACCCAGAGATTTGGAAGCATCACACCACCTTCCAGCTCCTGGCTTAGACCTTTGCGAGCAAATCATGCTGGCAAGAAATAACGTACTTAAAAAGTAACATTTTTCTCTGGTGACTTAGTTTTCAGACAAATCCATGCCCTGCTCTATTTCACCACACAGCTATAGAAGTATTTCAGCTGCTTCAAGAAGCAGGTAAGGTCAAAATAGCTTATTTTGGCAGGAGAAAGGCCCAGATTAACAAGAATTCAAACACCAAGGTGAAAAATCCAGCAAAGAAAAGGAGGCATTATTTAGACCAACCAAAATCAGGACTAACTGAACATCAAAAGAACAGAGTTGAGCTGCAAAAGAAAATCTTGGTCAGAGTCCGTAGCTTAAACAGACGTTCAAGACTTAACAGAAACAGAAGATTTTAGTTGCAAGAGACTAGAAAGAAAATCTTATAAAATGCTGTAGTGGGAGTTAAAAAACAAAACCAAAACCAAACCACTCCACCCCACCTTTATCACATAAAAGGGAGCAGTACTGAAGTACAACAGTACCAAGTAAAACAGTATCAAGTTTTGAATATGTGTAACACACATCTTGAAATCTCAGCTACACTGGCTTAACTGTCAGGTTCACTGGTCTTATCACAGATTTTTTATTGGTTCATTATTGGTTTGTTCTGGCTTTGATTGGTGCTGTGCTTTTTTTCTTTTATTCTTTCCAACTATTACTTGGCACAGTTTGGTCAGCTGGTGAAAAAAGGGGCAGAGCCAAAGGCTGGGCATTAGAGCAGAAGAATTCCAAGTCCAAAGCAGTTCCCAGTTTCACCAGCTTCATGAAGTCCAAGGATATGGTGCTTTTGAGGCTGCAAGTCTTCATCTTTAGGGCTTCTAATAAGCAATGCCTAAGACTGACCTGTACAGCTTATTGTTCACTGGATTGCTTTCAGATCTGCTTCAAAAATTGCAACATTACCAAAAAATAATCTTCCAAGAAGACAATTTGCAATCCTGCATACCAATCACAACAGCCTGTGTTACAATAAGGACTCAATATTTAGTCAACTATACAGATTTTTAAGAGTTCTGCTAATGTTTCCCTGGAAAGAACAACTGTATTTCAGATATTACAACTTGTTTGAAGTATTCAAGTTTCTCAATAATTCAAGCTATTATTAAATGCACCCATCTTAGGAAAACAGACTACCTCAGGACAACATTCCTGTGGCATCCTAGCTTGTCAGTGGCAATCATTTGGAAAAAATAAGGTACGAAAAAAATCCAGCTGTTGAAATCTGAAACCACTCCTGCTATGGAATTTCCAAGTACAGCAGGAAGACAGTGAAACCAGCAGAGCATTTTGCGTCTCAAATCACCAGAATGATTCATTTTCAAACTACCTTTCTGTTCACTGGTGACTGTACACATGATCACAACTCAGACCTGCTCACCTCTGAGCCAAAGTCAAGCAGGTGTTTCTTTTGTATAGAAGTGAATTATTCTTTTGGACACCCTACAATGCAAGGAGCTGCTTCCCAAATGCTGAAGTATCTTCACCTCTTTGTAATCTCACGAACCCAGCCCCAGCACTGCTCGTGGGTTCTGCAGCAGGGAATAACCTCCTACATAGCCCTGAGCTTCCCTGCCTGAGCTTCGGCAACTTTGGGATAGGAGTTTCAGCAAGCAAAGACCATCTTGGTCACCCCAGTTCTGCTACAATAAAACTCAGCACACAGGGAGAGGGAGAGGTGCTGGCACCATGTGTCCCCCTGCCCATGAAGGACAGGGTAAGGCAGCTTGTCAGTACAAAACAGCCAATGCCCACACTACCCCATGTGTTTTATTTGTTGTTCAAAGATTTGCTAGCTAAAAATAGCACACAGGAGAAGAAAGGCACTGACTACACTATGAACACCATACATATTTTTATTTAACATTTTTCATGTCCTAAAATAATTCAAAATTATATGACCTACAAATTTCATCCTCACAAACGTTTGTCCATGCAAATGGGGTGGAAAAACAGCTCTAAGAGACACTTACCTCCCATTGACTCCCCTCCAAATACTTATGAATGCCATTTTTGAGGCAACAGAGCTCTCAGGTTTTCCATACCTTTGGCTGCAGGAGAACTCTTCTCTCATTTCAGCATCTCTACTCTCTAGTTTGTTCCATGCAACACACCAGTCCTGTCACTGCACAGCATCAAACAGCCCTTAGCAAAGAAACTCACAAGATCAATTATTTTTTGTTCTTGGCACAGGAGAGCAGCACAGCACCCACCTCTCATATCTGAGATCAGCACACCTCCAGCACAGAACGATCCTGGCACACGGGTCTGAAATCAGCTTATCACTGGGGCGGTGCTGAACGCAGGGAGCAGCCAGGGCTCACTGGTGGCTCCAGCAGGTGCACACTGCTGTCTGCTGTGAGACCTGCCTAACAAAGACCCTCCATCTCAGTTCTCATCTGAGGAGTATTTTAGCAGGTAACCAATTCACAGGTTTAAACTACTCCCTCGATAATCCCACAGAGCAGTCAAGTACAGTGAAGAGTCTACAAAAGCATCACTTGGTCCTCCTTACATCAGAGTTAGTGAGCTTTGGGTCAGAGTGTTATGGCTAAGTATTGTGAATAGTACGTTAATTGTTTCTTCCCGTAAAGTTATTTCTGCTGCTTTTGTAGGACATTCAAACTGAAAACTACCCATCAAAAGTGTTTCTTTAAATCCAGAGGGGACTTTCTGGAACTTTAGTTTTTTAAAAAGCACTTAAATTCCAGTCACATAAAACATCACAGAAGTTTAATATACATACAATGTCTCCAAGAGACCAGAGAAGCATAAACTGCCTTAAAACATCTTTAGAAAAAATCTCATCTTAAAAAAAGAAGACACTGGAGTAGATGATTCCTTTGATCCCACACAGCTGATACACTCTGACACCAGATTTTTGGCAGAAAGATGTCACTTTGCACACTCCTCTATCTCCATCCAGCTCCAGGCACCACAATTCTTCCTTTTTCTCTGGGACACACTACATACCTTGATAATACAGAATCTCTCCTCCCCTCACCCACAGTATTTTTCCCTACACAGCTGTAAACAGCACAAGGAAGGTGTCATGCACCTCCAGGCCCGCGGGCAGGGCACAGAGTCAGGGCAGCTGTCCCTTGGGAGACAACAGCCACACTATTGCCCCTCCCGGACACTCACCACTCACTTCCCCTCAAAGCGATCCAGACCTTGCACTCCAAGGAAGGGCTGCAGTGTGAACTGAGATGCCCAGGAGATCCCCTTCAACGGCACATTTCTAAGCTGAACTCTCCTGTACCTGCACCCATCAGACTAAAAAATTTCTGAAGACAGACCGTACCAGTTGGTTTTCTAAAGCACACTAGTGAACGTGAACAAGATCAAAATTGCATTCTAGCAGAGTATGTAAGTGCCAGTTTTTATTACAAGCAGTCAGGTACACAGAAAAAGATTTCATCTTGTACAGAAAAGTATTTCTCCATGAAACCTTAAAATAAAAAAACCCAAAGAATCAAGCTCAGTCAAACTTACACCATGCAGGTCACTGTCCTTTCAGGATGACTTCACCATTAAATAAGATATAGAAATGCTCTTCCTTCAAGAAGAATTCAAGATGTTTATGTAAGAACAACTCAAACAATCTTTAAGCCCAGCACCCCTGCAAAACATTGGCAGAGAGGTTCTTCAGCTCCAGTTACAAAATGAGTACTGGGGCCTTTTGTTAATATCAGCATTTAGAGAGAAGCAGCACCTTTTCCTGTAGGAATGCCAAATGCACCACGCTGCATGGAAACTGCTTGGAACCAAGGGATATTAATCAATGCCAAGCAGAAAGAAAAAAGCCTGCACTACCTTTTTTTTTTTATTACCTGCTGCTCCTGCTTCAATCTATCTCTGGATTTAGCTTTTTGGTCAACAGTATTTCATGTATTTTGAAATTTTAGTTACTCTTACTGCACTTTTTCCTGCACAAGGATAAAAGGAAACACATGAAGAAAGGAAAGAATAAATACCAAAGAGATCATGATATCACCCTGATCCAAAAAGCATTCTAATTTAAACAGAAAAAGCTAACCAGTTAAAAAAGCACCTATTTCTGAGGAACACTTGAGAAGACAGCATATTTCAGTACAGAGCTGAACCAGAACAAGCTACATTTCACACAACAGCTTAATGGAGAGGGAACAGAGAAGTAGTAATCACAGTTGGCAGCCTTAGCACAGTAAGCATAACAAGAGGCTCTATGCTCCTGTTCAGCAGCACAGCAGTCATTTCAGAAATACCATTATAGGTGCATCTTATCCAAACACTGTAGAGAGGGCAACTGCTGAAATGTGGAGGTTTCAGTCAAACATTTTCAGCTACTCACAGTGCCTGTTGCTCTTTCAGCCTATCAAATATGCTTTCAATACCAGTCAGCCCCAGCTCTGCCCTCCTCCTGGTCCCTTCCTACATTCAGAATGGCTGGAAAAGTCGCAAGGAATAAAGGCAACAGCTAAGAGGTTACAGAGTAGGTGCTATCAGCACAAGGGATTCTTCACTGCACATTTCTGGAAATCAAGTGGAAGATCGTTACTGATGATACTCTAGCTTTACAGCCCAGAGCTGAAACAATGCAATATGATTCATGTTTATTTTGAAAACTGCCACATTCCTTCTTCCTTCCTTCCAAAAGCACATCACAGAACTAGAGCAGCACACCAAGGTGCTACAGGTATTGCGAATTTACTTTGAAACTCAAGAAGGTAAATCCAGAAGAAGTCATCCTAACAACAGCTTTCCTCAATTCATGCCTGAAATGCTGTTCAAGGCACTGCTGAGGAAAAGAAATACTTTAGATGATCATTAAGTTCATATACTCACTGAAACAGCAACTAGCTGGCCTAGCAAGTAACTTCACCTCCACCCTGATACAGCCACTGGTGGCCTTGGGAGCATTACTATTGGTCAGATTTCTATTTCAGATGATGGCAAGACTGGATTTCTTTATAACACAAGAGTCATCTGGATCAAAAGTAACTACCTGAGCTTAAGCTCTTTTGATTAGAGAAGGTTCCCCCAGGCCAGGCCCTCTGAGTGCAGGGCACATGGTCCCAATCCAGCCCTCTGGTCCCACCACATCCCAGCCTGGGAGCACCATCAGGAGGCCTGGCAGCAGCTAAAGGCACCAAGTGTTCTGCCTCAACAGATGCACATTCTTCCACAAAGCAGAGCTTAACTTTTTTTTTTTTTAATCAAAATTCACTGGCTGCACCATTATAACATGCTATGAAGACCAGTACTAATGCATTATTCTCACTTAAAAGCAGAGCATGGCAACACCAGCTCAATCACACTGTAGATCTTTGTTTTCTGTCCAATTAATTGCTCGACAACATCCATCTTACCAAGACTCTTACTTTTTTAAATACTATTTCACACGTTTAAGATTTTAAAAGCATCTGTGAGAATACAGACAAATCAACAATTGCCTTACCTTTAAAAAGCAATATTAAGGAATTCTGAACCGTTCGTTTTTTTAGTCTAGAAAAACATTAAACAAATCTAGTGCCACTTATCCTGGAATTTGTATAGATACACAAGGAAAGAATCATAACTGGGTAAACTGTGAGACAGAAAATTACAAACAATAAAAATAATAATAATAGTTATTTAAAAATAAAACAAGATTTGTTTACTTATCTGACAATAAGCAGTTCCAAGTTTCAGAGATCCTTGTCAATCTCAGTTCTTACACCAAAAGAAATTTTGTCTTTTCAATACTCTGCAGAGTGAATATACAGATCAATACAAGTCTGTGGGCAACTACAGATTCTGATCTGCACAATAACAGTCCCTTTACAAGAATGTACTTTTTTCTTGGCACCTTCCTAAAGCCTCGACCCTAGAACATGCTGCTTACAACTGAAATTGATTGCTACGTGTTTTCTAACTATTCTGATATTAGCAGAAAAAATACAAAGCAAAAACATTCCTTTAAATTACAGGCTGCTATATTTTTAGGGGGTGTAAAAGCACAAGAGTTACATTATTAAGAGGTACATTGTAAAACTAAAGTTTAAGAAAGAAGAAAAAATTCCAAGACTCAATCTACAAGAGTGCATTACTTACGTAACAATCTGCATTTAAAATTCAGAACAGCACCAACTGCCCTTTCCATTGTTTTGTTTTGGGTTTTTTGGGTAGCCTATGTTATTAAATAACATCAAGGATACAGGCATTCAAAATACAGACAGTGAAGAGAATCACTAAGGCTGAAGCCATCTGGAACCTTCTGACAGGGCCCTTGGAGTTGCACTGCTCCCCCCTCCAAAAGCACTCAGCTCCAGAACATAGGTCACATGGCACAGAACATGCTTTTTCCCACTGGATCCCAACTGCC
Organism: Edolisoma coerulescens; assembly: GCA_013397115.1. Classification (NCBI taxonomy): domain Eukaryota; kingdom Metazoa; phylum Chordata; class Aves; order Passeriformes; family Campephagidae; genus Edolisoma; species Edolisoma coerulescens. Next base: position 1,911,295 of record VWZW01006714.1, on the reverse strand, counting down.
TAAGGTATGAGAACACTGTAGGAGACAGCACTAAGTTACATCTTTTCTAGATCACAGCAAGCCCCAAACATCATTGTACCACCGCTGCAAATCACAGTTCCTCCTGGCAAGCTGTTATAAAATATGCAAGGGTGAACAGGGTAGAAGTGCAGCCTTAATTACCTTTTTCCACTGTTAAAATGTGAGCCAATCAGCACTTAATACTATATTAGTTCTCATCAAGTTTAAAAAGAATGAATGCCCATTCTCAAGGTATCACAGATGTAATTCATGCATATTTTTAGCCACACCACACAGCCAGGGTACAAAGTCCAGGCCTTCTTACATATATATACCAACAAAAAAGACATCTTTCAAACACCTCATAAGTGAAACTCAAATAATAACGGCAGAAAAGGGGAAGAGACAGACCATGAAGATTCCATGTGGCAGGAACCACCAACTTCACAAAGCACCTTCCTCCTAACAGAACATCTCACTACAAAAATACAACCAGGGAGATCCAACTCAACTGTTTGATTCCACATTTTAAGCTTCTATTTTTAAAATAAAAATGACCTTTGCACTGAGGATGAGTTAAGCCTCTTAATGCAAACATATCTACTTTTGTCTAGTTTATCCTTGTAGTCTTAAGGGCTTACATCTTTGAATGTGTCCAAGCCCAAATAAAGAACCAAATAAATAATGAAAATAAAAATTGCTATAGTGGCTATGAACAACAGATTCAAGGCCTCTGGTATCTCATCTATTGTACAGTACAAAGCAGAAACCCACCTCAGATGAAAAAGCAAGCTTTTACTTTGCAGATTCCTGTAGGAGCAGAACCAGTTAAAATATTTTCATTAAGAATTAACCTAGCAACACACACTCACCCTTCTGTGAAGACAGGCAGTAGGTGAAAGGACAAGTTCAAGTATTTAACTACTTCAAAATTATAATAATAAAAAGGACAGCTAAGCAGAGTTCAGTCCCTCATATCTATCAAGAAGTTAATTTCTGAACTGTACTTCCATTTAAATCAATTCCTTTCAAAAATTTAACCACCAAGTTCTTGCATGAATTTGATTTTTTACAAAATACCTCAATTTCAGAATGCACAAAACTACTCCTTTTAGAGGAATGAATCACCCTGATTATTACTGCTTTGATTTTTTTAAAAGCAAAAGGTACATTACGTTTCACAAAATTTCTCATTACAATGTTCTGTCCTCATTACACCAGCTCCTGGAAGAGGATGCTCACTACAACTCACAACCAGGACACAAAGAAGCATGCTTATGCATGTTTAAAAGCATTTTAACATGTTTTACACTACCCAATATGGTATTTCCAAGGAACGGAAATGTGCTTTTTAAAGGACACTCTCTACAGGAATCAATTTAGTACCTTTATAAGCTAAAAGGGGCTACAACACTTCCTTGTTTGCTGCAGGGATGCCAACTGATAATGCCGAAGATTTTAGTAAAAAAGATTTTTAGATGTTTTCAGATTCTGAGAGACATGCACTGCAGTGTGTAAAATACAAACCTACCACCTGCACCAACAAGAACTTTCTGCCTATGGCCTTACTTATCCAATTTCAAAAGAGATGTTAAATTTTCAAAAAAGGAACTTTTTTGCACACATTCTTCAGTCAGGTTTAAGTGATAACGCACTTAAATCAAAAGGAGCATGTAAAAACTGTTCGATGATTACTCCCAAACAGTATTAAGTTGATTTTGTTTTGCCTTCAAAAAGACTAGACAATCAGGATTTGCATGAGTGTTCCTTAAACAACTGACTTCTGTTTCTCTTCCTTAAGTCATTGTGTTTAACAAAGGAAAAGCAATTGTTGGCTTTAACTTGCCAGTCATTTCTGCTCAAAGACAGCCTTCTGAAAATACACAAATTTCACAACAAAGCCACAAACAAGCACACAGTGGAAGACGTGCAGGAGAGGTGTATTTAGTAGATTACAGGCAATGGAAGATGCTGGTGCTCAGAAATAAAAATACTGCTGTAATTGACCCAAAAACTGTATAGTGGTAGAACAGGAATGGTTATCTCTCTCCACTAAACAAGTACAGAATATAGTCTCCTGAATTAGTTATCAAGAACAGACACTCTGTGCTGCTTACGTTTCATCCAATGCCTCAGTACTATTAACAGTGTATCTGGAGAGAAAGATAGGCCTCTCCCACTGACCTCAGCTTTCTTTCCCTTTTGCACCTCTCGGATAGCAGCTTCCCTCTTGCCCCTGCGGCTGCTATCTGTCTTGCACCAAAAATTCTGCCTGCACATCCCACTGCCAGCCTGCAAACCTCCAACCGTATTCCCAGCTGTTTATACCACCCCTTCCACAGCACAGGCCAGACCAAGTTCTCATGCTTGCCAAAAGTCAGACCCTTTACATATAAAATCCGATGATTCTCAGTGTCTCAAGGTTCCTGTAAAACCCTAATCAACTTAGGCTTATTCTGTGGATCTGCTGCAGTTTAGCTTATTAGGTATTCTTCTGGTTTTCTTCCTTCACAGAAGTGAAAAAACACATTAATGCATTTCCTACCACCTCAGGCAGCATGCCTGCAGATCTTTGCCTCAAACACAACAGGTTTCACGGTTGGGTTTCTCTTTCTCCCTGCAGCTCAGGGTCAGGAGCTCTGATCTAATTTCTTCCAGAAACAGACAAACAGATCTCACATCTCTCTTTCTGCAGCACAGCCTATTCATTTGCCACTGCCCTGTGCAGAGTGAGTGGTAATCGGTGCCATTCTGCACCAGCACAGCTTCTCCATGAAAGCAAAATTAAAAATGCTGGCAAAAGCTTCTGTGCCACTGAAATAGAAGATAGCAAATTTAGTCTCCTCGACTGTGACCTCATGAACTCCTAGTTTTGAAGTACTATTTCAAACATCATAAATGAACAGGTTATTTACATACAGAAATTACTCTTTGACAGATGTTTTAAAAAGCCTTCTATGAATTCCTGATCCAGTCTCTAAGATATCCCAATCCAACTCCAGAATTTCAGCAGAAAACAGAAGAGGTTGCTCAGAGTCCATCACGAAGAGCTGCTTCCGTAAGGGAGCTCTTTAGCACTGAAACATATGTTCAGGCTAGCAGGGAACAGCAGCAGAACTGGAAGGTATCCTATCCATCAGTCCCAGTTTGCACATCTCAAACAGTACAGTGTTTCACACACACCGTATAAAGTAATTTGAGCTACTTCTTAGACAGTTACATACATATTTCTGCACTCAAATTCATGGAGCCTATTTCTGTAGTGCAGTCACAGCTGACTCCTGAATTCAATATAACACATAACAGAAGGAGGAAAATACATATTTCAGAATATAACTTATGTTCTCTCAGTCCTCTGACTTGTGACCAGATCATTTATGAAGGTCAGACTATACAGTCTCACAAGAACATAAAACAGAAGTCATATTCTGTGACCAGATCATAAATAATATTCCTTAAGCCCTGAGGGAAGGCCGTATCCCTGCCAGCAGCCAGATATCAGTCACAAGGGAACAGGGCAGTCCAGTTAATCAATAACTTCACATAAGGCCACCATTGTGTTTTTGGTCTGGGCCTGAACTCGCCATTTCCAGCCCAAATCCGCAAGCAAACCACAAAATGCAGGATGTGAGGTTTCACAAAAGTTGAGAATGGAAAAAAATCAATGAAGAGCTAAGCCTTGCTTTCCTTTTCAAAAACTCTTTAGGTTAAGACTTTGGCATAGATCTTGCTGAAACATCATCACTGGAAAACAGGAAAAGCTTGGGGGGAAAGGGCAGGTGAGAAGATTGTTCTCTTTTCCCCATACTTTTACTCTAGCACCATTACTTCACTAAAAAAATAAACAAAATGGCTTAAGATTCTGCCCACTTACACCACAGCATGTGCTTACATACAGAGGAGCACCTGTATTTGACAGAGGATGCTGAAATTTACGTGATTTAAAAAAAACCAAAAAACAACTGGGTAAATACATGAAAAAAGCCACAGAAGACCATTAGGGCCATACCAACAGGTTCCTGATCTGCAAACCGTGGGAGCTTGGGAAGTGCTCTGCAGAACTGTCAGCAACACACCTGGCCTGTTCCCACCCTCCTGCCCAGGCATTCCAGATCAGCCACCTTGTGCAGGAAGGGATGTGAAGGGTGGGGCTGGCACACAAGGCTTGGAGGTACTGCAGCTCCAGGCCACAGCATGGCTGGGATGGAGCAAGATCCGGGTTCTAGCAATCCATGGACAGAAAGTCTTCAAAACAAGGACACATCAGGTACCGTATTCCCTGAATCAGACAACGCACTTCTCCTAGCTAGAAGGCCAGGAAAATCAAATACCCTGCCAGGCAGCAAGGCTGCTCCTGAACCCATTTTTCTTGCCCAACTGGATACACACTGGAGAATAAACTCTTTCCATACCTAAATCTAAGCACCAGTGCTTCAATAGTAATAGACATCTTTTACAAAGGTGCTTTACTATACATATTATTACCTTCCCATGCATGCCAAATACCCAAAATCAGATACCCAAATACCAGAATAGACTGGCTCACTTCCATGTTAACATGCCACCAAGACAGACTCACTTGACAGCACCCTATCACAATTTTAATCTAACAAATACACTAAAAATATTAGGCTGAACATTTTTACTTTATGAAATAACATACTAATTTTCCCTCCTAGTTCATAAAATGAGAGTTTGACCCAACATCCAATGGAACATACACGTATTTTTCCACTGACCTACACAGGATCACATCACTTGACAATTACAAGGTTAATACATTTCCTATCATGCTTTTAAAATATTAAATATTTGTCTCCTACTGTAGAGTATTTTGGAAACAAAGTAAGAGTTATAAACGGTTGCACCATAATTGCTGTCACAAATCACCACCTATACATTATATAACAAATAGGAGCCAAACAGCTGACAAGGTTCCAGAGGCCTCTGCTGCCAGCGTGGGGCTGAGATTCCTGCCATTCCCGTCTTGCCGTCCCCACCTTCCCAGGACAGCACCCTGACTCCTCTTTAGACACTTGCCATCACAGTTCTTTGCAGAGCCCCACTGCAAACTGAGAGACTAAATAATTCCATTTTTAAAAAATGGCACAGAGAGCTATAAGCAGTCAATTAAACAGAAGCAACAGGTCCTGTAAATAATTTCAAACCATTTACACTAAAGACAGTTTCAAAAACATCACCTCACTTTCACAGATTTTGGCAAATCGTCTGTGCAATAGCATGATCCTTTCACTCAGCACAATACAACATATATATGCATACTTTCTTGATACATTCTTGTCCATCAAAAGTGAACCAGTACTGTTGGTTTGAAATACTTTAATGCAACAGGCAAACAAATTCTGAAATAAATAAACCCAAAGCACATATCTCAGCTACCCCTGCTCCAAAGCTCAAGTTCCTGTAATTCCTCTGCCTCCTAGGTGGCCTCAACTCCACCACCAGATTATTTCCCTCAAGTGCTTCACTGGGAAACTATCTGACAGACAATGTAATTTAATTAGTATAAATCATAAAGAAAACAAGAGAATAAAGCAGCCACTGCTGCACATACTTGGAAAGCAAGCCTGCAAAATACATTAACTTGCCAAGTTCGTTTTCACCTTCTCTAAATCAAGAGAAATAAAGTATTTAACTGCAGCAGCATTAGCAAAGAAACTAAATTTTATGTCTTTCATGAGCATGTTCTGTAAAACATAGAGAATCTGGCCTAGACCAGGAAGTTTTCTCAGCACAACTGTGGTTGTTAGAAAATCCAACAGAGGGAACATCATAAATACCACCTCACATCTTGAGAACAAGTCTTCAGACAGGGAGTCATCACTGCTGTGAGACTTCCTCTGCTCAAGGAACACGATGACAGCACAGTAACATTAATTTACGCCGTGAAGTCTTTATGCAGTGGTGGAGCTGCACTTGTGATCATAATTACTACAATCAGATATTTATTGAATCTGCAGCCTGTTCCTAGAAAAGTTACTTACTTTTGAAAAAATATTTTAAGATTGTTTAAGGTCCAATTTAAAAACCAGCACGCTAAAGGCAGAAATACAAATTTCTAAAAGACATTAGCAAGTTACAAGAACCACAATACTTTTCCCTTGGCCATTTACTGTATATTAAATATGATTGAATGCTATGATGGGTATCACAGTCCCATTTATTTCAATTACTATTTACTAAAACTGTGAACAGTCAGATACTCATTAGCACATCAGAATGTACACAGATGCTCATTAAACACAAGGATCTTCCTCAGCAAATCTGAGTATAGATGTGGTAATAACCTGCAGCATTACCACACAGACCTCCAGCAGCAAAGTCATTTTTTTATCAAATCACCAGTATGCTTGCTGTCACTGCAGGGAGCAAGTTCATTTCTCAAACCTAAGACACACTTGTAAAATATTTGACACAAAACTAGGAGAAAATAAACCCAGGACACAAGAAATCCAATTAACACTCGCATAACAAAGACTTGGGGTTTGCATCCGGCCACAAACACGGATGGGGCAAATGGCATGTGCATCATGTCTAAAAAACACCTCTCCTAGGCAGATGTAGGTTTTTTGACAGTAAGTTTCTGTAAGTCAAGGATGGTTTCAATTCACAGAAATTAATTCCACACATTCTTCTGAGGAAATGAAAGGTGCAATACCAAACAATAAATACTTACTCTGTGACTTGTCACTTCAGAAAACTGTGTAAATATACTACTGATGAAGGCAGCCAAGATTCATAGCTCATAATTACATTTCCTCATTATCAAAAATGTGAATAAGACAGCACCAGTGAGCACACTTATTTTTAAAATGTCTCAAGAAGTTCTAGCTGAGAGGTCTAGAGAGTATTTTCCTTTCTTCACTAGGATGACCAACAATGTATTTGTACATGAACTTCTTTGGCCTTCATAGCATGGGTCTACAGCCCAACAGTGATGATGAGTACTGTATTATTCTGAGCAAATACAGTCCAGGAGTATTCAGGAGGATTCTAAAACTCCCATAGCAATGCTTTCTGTAGCATTTATCTAAGTATCCATTTCTTTAGCATGGATGCTTTCTGTAGCATTTATCTAACTTTACCTAAGTATTTTAAGTTACAACGTTTCTATCAGCAAGCTACAGCCTACAGCATAAGGGATGCAGCACCACGGTTTTTTTCACTTTCGCCTAAACCTCGTGGTGCAGCCGATGTGATGTGAACGGCATGACCATACTTGCCTCAAACTCGAGGAATGAGAAAACGGGGACAAGAGGAGCCAGCCAAGCAGACTTGTTTACTCTCAAGGAGGCTCAGGGGGAACCTCATCATTCTGTACAACTCCTTTACAGGAGGCTGTAGTGAGATAGGGGCCGGTCTCTTTTGCTGTGCCTGCAGTGAGGACCAGAGAAAACGGCCTTAAACTGGGACAGAGGAAATTCAACTTAGATATTAGAAAAAAATTTCTCGTGCTATGGGAGATCAGGCTGTTTAGGGAGGCGGTGGAGTCACTGTCCCTGGAGGTGTTTAAGAGGCTGGCACTGGATGACGTGGCTCAGTGGTTTAGGAATTACAGTAGCAGTACTGGGTTGATGGCTGGACTTGGTGATCTTAATGATCTCTTCCAACCTTGACAATTCGATGGCTTCACATCCAGCTCACCACAATCCTGCACGGAGTGGCGGCTGCGAGCACCGTTCACAGGACTGGTGCAGGCTACCGTGCTCAGCAGGATGAATGTGGCGGAGGGGGCGGGGTACAGGGGGACACACAACCCCAGCACTGTGGCTTCTTGAATTGGCAGAGGCGGAAACAGCCGCGGGTGCTGTCCCACACCCACAGCNCCCCTCCTCCATCTCAGCAGCGCCCTCAGCCTCTCTCCTCCATACAAAAGCAAAATGTCCGCCATCTTCACAGGCTGCTGCTGCCGCCGCCGGGCCGGACGGGGCCGCGCCGCGCCAAGGGCGGCCCCGCCGCGGGGCCGAGGCGGCCGGGGGGGGCATTACCTTGATGCAGTAGGGCGGCTCGTCGAACGTAACCAGCATGTACCTGTCGCCGCGGCTGGCCGGGTCCCGGGCCCGCAGCCGCGGAGAGGGCGGAGAGAAGCGGCGTGAGCGGGGCGAAG
>VWZW01006714.1:1881430-1902691 GCA_013397115.1 Edolisoma coerulescens | reverse complement strand
AGCACCCGCCCCGCCTCTCTGCGGGGTCCCCCGTCCCGCGCTCCAGGGGCCGCCCCCTCACGCTTGGCCCTTATCCCAATCCCGTCGTGTTCCCCCGGTACCTCCCGGTACCCGCGGCTGAGTCACTGCACCTCCGCCTCCCCTCGGCCCACGCAGCCCTCGATGGCTCAGGACCCCCGCGGGGCTGAGGGAAGTGTGCAGGAGCTGTGCGTTGGCCCCGGGGAGCCGAGCGAAGCCTCTCAGCTGCTCACCCCGTGATATAATCGCTCCGGTTCCTGGTCTCCAGAGGTTTCACTTAAGCACTAAATCCCCAGCCCCCCACGTGCGATCCTTTCCCAGGTCAGGTAACAGCCATCTCGCACAGGCAGTGCCTGGATCTGGGCATCACACCACACCGACAGGGCACCTCAGTGTACCTGGATCAAGGCAGCATGGCAACAAATTAATTGTAGCAAAACTGAAAATAGATAAACCCTGCAATATTTTCTACCACTCAGATTAAGAAAAAGTATCTGAAAGGTGTGATCACAGAATCAATTAGCCTGGAGAGCCTCTCTGAGATCATCGAGTCAAACTTACGGCCCAACACCACCTTGTCAACCAGACCATGGCAGCCAGTGCCATGTCCAGTCTTTCCTTAAACACCTCCAGGGACGGTGACTCCACCACCTCCCTGTGCACCCCATTCCAAGGTCTAATCACCCTTTCTATGAAGGAATTCCTCCTCGTGTCCAACCTAACCCTCCCCTGGTGCAGCTCAAGGCTATGTCCCCTTGTCCTGCCGCTGGCTGCCTGGGAGAAGAGCCCAACTTGCACCTGGCTACAACCTCCTTTCAGGTAATTTTAGAGAGAAATAAGGTCCTCCCAGAGCCTCCTTTTCAAGGTGTCCTGCTCCGGTGGGCCTGGCAGCCACCACCGACAGCAACCAGATAAGGGCAAGGAGACTGAGGAAGTTTTTAGCAGTGTGTCTGCTCATGAATGCTTGTTTGCTTCCAGGAGTAAATCCAAAACACACAAAAGCAGCACTGTCAACATAAATCTTACTTTAAAATAATAAAGAAATGGATAATATTTTCCAGTGCTTTTAAATTCAAAGGCTTTTCCGCATATTTTTTTGCCATTCATTTCAACAGCAGGCAGAATCAGTTTCAGTTCTCACTCTGGTTTTGTGAAGCACTTGGACAATACTGTTGTTGCACAACATCACAGGTGAATTCTAATGCCCCATTACAAAGCATTACGAAATATGAACGTTGGTAAAGATACCATTGCCCATTTTGATCAGAATAATCAGAGATGTAAACTCATTTAATTCAGGCATGTACTCATCCCTTTTGTCACCAGAAAAAGCCCAACACCTGCACACAGGACCTGCAAAGTCTCTATATTGGCTTTAGAAAGAAGTTTGTCTTTTAAAAAAACTTCTGCGTTATTTTTCAAATAACATTATCTCATTATTTAATTCTATTGAACCAAAAGTGGGTAAATTAATAGCTGAAAAGCAGCTCATTTTGAAAAAGAATCCTGTCAAACTTGGAGACTCCATTCCATTAGAAATGCCCTCCATAAGTTGTGCATGTGTGAGTGTATCTGCAATCAAGGTTTCTGAATTTTAACAATCATAGCAGAAACGCCGGGAGGGATAAACAGATAAATATTTTTACACAAGTGATTAGTACATGTGAATGGAGCCAGACTGAAACAAATGGGATTTGAATCTCTATAGATAAGATAAAAATGTAGATACTGCATTTTTGTACCGCTGCATGTTAGTCTGGAAAGATAACTCCTGGACAGGAATGGATTTGCAAAGGCCTGAATAGAAACTGAACTATTGGTAGAAGATGCCACCTAACACCGCCAGATCATGGCACTGGGAACTCGATGAGGCCACCTATGCATTGCTCTCATGTCAACCAGATGAGGTCAGAGACTCCCTTCTGCCTCCAGCTGACCTCAGCCAATTCCAGCTGGCAACCCAGCAGCCCTGTGTCCTGCAGCTTCCTTGACTGGCTGTATGAAATGCTAAACAATTACAAGTTCATATCCTCACCATTTTTTTTTTTTCAATTCCAGACCACCAGATACCTAAAAGCCACTTCTTTCCCATGCAAACATAGTATTTAAAGGTCAAGATGAAACTCTTGTTTCCCATTTCACAGGCTGACCTTTCCAAGGGCAGCAGCAGGCAAGATTCACATCCTCTCCCTCTTTCTCTCTTGAGGATCTTGTTTTTTGGATCCTGCTTCAGCTGGACACCGCAAGAGCTAAAGTCTAGCAATCTTCTAGGCTCAATGCAAGACATTCATTTAGTTTAATGAGACACTTTTTATTCCTGAAATTACAGACACCATGGTTGCTAACGTGCATGAATGCAGCTAGAGTGGCTTTTACTGCTCCTCTGTACAGTTTGTGTTTGCAGTGCTGACTACCTGGCAGCCGTGGCGGCGGACATTCATCACCTCTATAAAGTTTAAACTTTTCTTGGTTTTTAATTGAAAATACACTAATCTACATTTCTTCAACTGCAATAGTTAAAGAAATTGTCTTTATGGGGCAATTAATCACAACAGCTACAGCAGGTTAAGGTCTCCTATAATTAAATATTTTGAAATAATTTCTGTGTAGATATTCTATGCCACAGTAAAAAGGAACAGAATTCTGGATTAATAGTTTTTGAACCAAAAGATCAGTGGTATTTTTTCCTGTTGTGCTGATAAAGTATTATTTTTCTGTTTCTTAACACAGCTTAACATCTAAGCTGTTGCCTCTAACAGGATTTTAGCACTAACAGTTCATTTCTTAAAACTTTTATATTGCTTCATCTTAGTTTTTTCTCACCTAGCGGCTTTCTGCCCTGAACAATATAGCCCTGTGAGACAGAAGCCATGCTGCTTTAGGCAGTGAAGGTACTCAGCTTTGGCACCGATTAGCCACCTGAATTTGGGGCACACTGGATACATTAGTCAGAAGTTATCTACTTATAATCTGGATCAACAGCTAAACCCTTCAAACCTCCCTCTGCTGCTGTGGCTCCCTATCTTGGCCGTGTAATACAGCTGCTCGGATGACTTTCCTGCTTAATTTAAAACACTTCCAGCTAGAGCAGAAATGGTCACTGCTAAATCACTAAAAAAATATGGATTAATTCCTGCCATGAGCTGGGAGGTATGATCCCTATCACACAAAAAAGGGGCTGCCACCAGAGCTAAGGGACTTGCTTGGCACCACACAAGGTGCATTTTTCAGTACCACAGTGAGAATTCAGAAGGATTTAGCTCTTAGCCAGACATAGATCTGTGCCATCCCTTTCAGAAAGGTGAAATCCCCTGTTAACTTAAAGAATTTGTGTGCAGCTGGAGCTGGGTGTGGAGGGTAAGAAATTGTGCTAAATAATAGCTCCTTCACAGTTATATTCAAGATGGCAGGAGCTGAGCAAATTCAAGTCCTTTGATATTGTGTGCTGTATCAGGGCAAAATATTCTCCCCTGTCAGCAGTTAGCTGCTCTTAGCCCAGACACTAGAAAAGACCAGGCTGCTTCTGCCAGTGTGTCATGCAGCCCCTTCTGGAAAAACAAAACAGCAAAAAAACCCCAAACCAACAAACACAAACAATCCCCCCCAAACCAGTATTTTCCAGGATATTGCTTAGCAGGACCTTTTTTCTTTTTTCTATTTTGTAACTACACTACAAACTTCCACAAAATAGTAACTCACCCTTAAAGATTTCTGCCCCTTTCACTTGTTCCATCTCCTTTCTGCAATGATTCCACTCAAGAGTCTGGGAGCCTGATCCAAAATTTGCCTTTTTGCTGTTTTTCAGGAGTTTGGGTTTGCAGATGGGAGGACAGTAACGGCAGCTGAGGAGCAAACCCTGGTTACTATGAGCCATCAGACTTTGTTTAAGTCTCTGGTGGAAATGTGCACCTGAATTTCTTTTCACAAGCTTCAGCAAATTCAGGAACTCCATTTTCAGCTAAAATGTAAAGAACAGACTATGGATACATGCTCTGACTGCAGCACGTTTTCTGCTGATTTATTGACTGTGCATAAATACTGCACTATAACTGTCATATTTAACTACAAAAAAAGAGAGCTGTATGCTCAGGAAGATAATTCAGGGCAACTCTGAGGTTTTTCATCTGTCTTCCACGTACTTCAGAAAAAGCAGCCACTTAGCAAAGGGGCAGAGTCCAGCCATCCTGATTTTTTCCCGTTCTCCCTCAGACATGTGTTAACCCTTTGCTGTGCACAGTTCAGCAAGGTTTCCTCTTCCTGCAAGGTTTTTATGCGAGCACAGCTAATACTGCCGCACAGTCCAAAGGTGAAAGCCAGATCCCCAGACTGCATAACAGCAGATACAGTTTAATTTCCATTTTGCTTTAAAGACCAATGAGAAGGGGATGAGGAAGTGATTGGTTGCCTAAGATGTGGGATCGTTTTGCAATACTGATAGATAAGCAAAACTCTGACAAAATGTCTCCGAGGAGACATAAAATGAACCCATGAAGCAGCACTTTGAACAGCAAAGCAAGCCAGAACAGATTTCCAGACAGGTAAGGCTTTCCATATGAGAACAGGTTTCAAAGTCCAGAAGTCTCCAAAGAAGAAACAACATTCACAATAAAAGTCTGAAAAATATTCTGGCTGCTGAAAAAGAAACTGAAACCTTCTCCAGTTTAGCAAACTGGAGAATTGAGTTACTCTAAACTTGAAGATGAGAGAAAGAAATTAAAATTGTGCACATACCTATGCAGGGAGATACAAAACCGGAAGTGTGTGCTTCAGCCTGGTGCATGCTTGTGATCCAACAGCAAATAACATCAGATTAATGGCCCCAGCCCCAAGCCCCCATATGTCCTGCCAAGTTCTCCCCACAGAAAGATATATCATCTCTCGCTCATAAACACTGGGAGACAACAGAGCTTGTTCTGGGGGGTTAGGGAAAGGGAGAGGGATTTGTGGCTGAGACAGGAGCCTTGCACCAGGCAGTCACAGCCACGGGAAGCAGGGGCTCACGGGCCAGGGATGCTCCAACTGTAGGTGCATTTGACTTGACAGCCAGCCAAGAACTGCGTGAAATTCCCCGTTACTTCCTTTTACTGGTCTTATGCTAAGTGTTGCTAAGCTGTACCTGGGAATCAGGCCAAATCAGCTTGGGATCTTTGGATGAAAGGCATTAAAAAAACCAAAAAAAAACCAGAGTAGCACCGATGTGGAAAGCAACAATATAAATTAAATGAATGCGCAAACTGGCAGGATCTGGATTTTATTACATTCTACAACGTAAAATAGGAAGACAGACTAAAAAATTGCCATTTCTGAGGAAAACTACATCCTTCTGCCTGGGTTCCTGTGAGGAAGAGTCTTAAAAGCAGCATATCGTTACCAGAACTGAAACCTGAAAATACATATGTTTAAATAGACTAGAGCCAACAGGGACTGTTTAGGAGAGTCATTTTCCCAGGCTATGCTACACAGATTTGTGCCACCAAGTGAGAAGTTCACACTGCTTCATCTATTACCTATCAGTATTTATTTTATGGCAAAGAATACTCGTGGGCTGGGGACCTGCTCTGAACTGACAGGATTTATCATAAAGCAAAAGCCACACTTGGCTGTTTCATTTCTGGACACAGTTATGATTTTTTACTCTGTACACGGCTTGCCTGCAACAGAAATTCTCCCTTGCAGAGTTCAAAGTATCTCCCACAGAGAAAGTTTAGCTAACCTGACTGCACTCCATGTGCTGCTTTTGCCTGATCCAAAGCAGACCAGACCCTGCTAGAAGTCTCAGGGAGCCTCAGCCCTCTGAATTCAGCTCAGCAAGTCACCTTTCACCCCTCACCATCATTTCACTGCACTGGGAACATGCACGGTCCCTCACTGGCATGGCACCTTGTGTCTTAAAAAAAAAGTTAGGGACAGTCTCCAAAATATTGATGGACACCATTCCATGGGATGTTAACTCTGTGCTAAGGGCACCTAAAGTAACTTACTGGTCCCAAACAGGAAATGCTACCATCATTTAGGGATGAATATTGACATTTCCAACATATCCTTAACAGATCTTCATCTTACTGAAACCAAACACTTCCATGACATGAATATGTTTATCATGATTTAGTTCCCCCAAAACACCCAAAAATGATACAGAAAACACTGTGCCATAAAAGCATTGCATTTTACCATAAGCAATTTTCATAAAATATTTTTTCCTCCCAAAGGAATCCCATATTTAATCCTAAAGACTATTTGTCATTAAAGACAATTACAAAAGCGGACAGAATGATCGACTTGGAACACAAGGCTTTGATGGCACATGAGCTCTCACTGGCTGTGTTACAGACCTTCCCCAGCACTTTCCATGGGTACCGGGCCTTCCTACCTTGGTTTCCCCAGTTGCAGAAGTGCTTATTTTGTTATTTTCACTATTTTTTAAAAAATCACTTAAACCACAGTAAGCCCTCACTACAGAGGCAAGAGGAATCAACCCTGCCCTGTAGTTCTTACCAGCTAATTTCAGCCATGATCTAATGAGTGGGTGGTAACAAGACAACGAGGCGGGACAGGAGGGAAAGGCCCAAGCAGCACTGGGAGCTTAGCAGGAAACTCAGCAAAAAGCAAGTGCATGGGAAAATAAAACAAAGATCTTTTCATTCTTCAATATTTAACTTTTTTAGATAGGTAATGAAGAAGAGAAAGTGAAAATTCATCTCCTGAGGTATCTGGTAGGTGTTTGGAAGAAACAAGTTTCCAGGAAGACCTTAAGCAGGGACACAACCTCATCTTGTGAGAGCAGCTCTCTGTGTAGGGGCATGGAAAGAGGAGATGGCAGTAGGAGACAGTGCAAGGCAGCAGCATTGCCAGCAGCACACAGCAGATGGGAAATCCAAAGAACTGAGACACAGCAGAAAGCAAGAAGTAGGTGTGCAGAGTCTTGAAGAGTCAGCTCAAATGTGACAAGGTAGGAAAAAAGGGCACAAGGTGGAAGAGCTTTGTGACTTTGCCAGACTGAAAGGCCAGCAAGGTGTTCCCTGCAGATGGTTGTGCTCAGATCTGGAGACATTTGCATTTGTCTCTCTCAGATGGAGTATTTGTTCCAGATAGGAACATAGAAACTTAAAATAAAAATGTGCTCTCTTTTACTCCACTGTCACTTCAGATTTAGACACAATAGATGATACTGTGCTTATTCTGGACTAAGTAGAATAAAACAGCCCCACTCTCTGTGGAGCTGCTCTCTGTGTCCTGTCAGTGCTGCCGACCTTGCTCACTACAGACTGAATTACTGAACTTCCTGAACTCTCAGGTCCCAGTTTTGTCACTTCCTTGCACTCACTCGATTTTTGTGTATTAAGTTGGAAGGTTTGTTTGCAACAAAGGAGAACTTCAAACCCAGACACTTCTGTTTATTTGCTGCATTCTCTTACCTAGTTTTGGATATGAACACAATCTCAAACTGGAGAGGGTTACAAGGACAGAGTTTTCCTTTCAGAAGCCTTTGGTAATTTTCAAGAGCCAAAAGCTAATAATTTTGGCACAAAGAAGCACCAAAGAATCTTTTAACTGTGGCATTCCTGTATAGGGTTTACTTGACACTTTTGTCTGAGAGGAGAAAAAAAGAGAGGAGTAATAAAAAGCCCACATTTATTTTTTCTGAGATACAGAACAGTTTCACTGCAAGAAGAAGTGAAATAGACAAAGGCTCTTCAGGCTGGAAAAAAAAGACTGCAGAGGGAAATGATGGCAGTCTGTAAAACGCTGAATGGAGAAGGTAAATGCAGAGTAATTTTTCACTTTCTCTTGCAGTACAAAAGCTGAGGGGGCATCCAACAAAGGCATTTAGCAGCAGGTTTAAAACAAACACACCCAAAAGGAAGTACTCTTTCCTACCATCCATAATTGCATTGTGGCACTCAGTGCCTCAGGAGGTTGTGGAGACTGAAAATGGATTTTAAAAGGCATTCAGCAAATTCATGTGGGACAGTGGGATCAACAGCAAATAAACACTGTAGCTTTGGTGAAACTTCTGTGTTTTCAAACCCTTACGCAGAGCTGGGAGGAGGCACCAAGTCAAGATGATTCGGTATGTGGCCTTTTCCTCCCTCCCTGAAAGCTGCTGGCTGTTCCTGGAAACAGCGTGGCAGTTCCTGCTGTTCCGTGCTGAGCCGTGAGCCCGGGTGTTGTACATCACTAAGGAGCAGTAAATGCTCTCTGCATTCTCCTGCACGACTGTATCTTCCAGCAGACCTCCTCAGAGGGCAGGAGATGCTTCTGGCAGAGCTTTGCAATCCAGCCCTCCCCCTCCATTTTCCCTAGAGCAACCACACTTGTAATTGTGCAGAGAGAGAATATTGCATTAGCTCAGGTTAAACCAAGGAAAATTCCAATCCTGTGTTTTGGCATTTAATTGTAGCATTTAGCTCATATTTAAAGAGTAGAAAATGTAGCTGCTCTCATTATTGGTCAAAATGCTCATCAGTCCCCAATAATAATTCAGTTCTTTCTACAAAAAAAGAAGGATAAAGTGACCAAACAACTGGTCTCCATAGCCAAGTGAAAGTAACAATTTACCTCAGACAGCAAGGAAAACCAACCAAACAAAAAGAAAAACCAGAAACTTTACCCTGAAGTCACTCAGTTTAATTTTTAAAAAATAGTATCTGCAAGAAAAGATTTTATATTCAACATTCACATAAAGGACAAAAATTGCCAATTATGATCATGCTCACCCTTTTATTAAAAATAAAAGGCTGTAATAATGCCAATTCTGATCCAAACATTTTCAAACTTCAATTATTCCCTATTCAGCTAAACCCATTGTGTTTGCAAGGAAAATCCAACTGAACTGGGAGTTTGTGCCAGTCCTTTCCCATGTCCCAACGTGCTTATTTGTCACCCCAACACTTCTGCAGCCTTGCACAATACACTCTACATCACCACCGAGCCAGGGACAAGCAACTTGTCCCTCATCCCCCGCAGCCCCACCCTCCAGCCACCCCTGCCATCTCCCTGTACAAGCTCCCCTTTCCTCCCAGCACACACATCCTGCTCCCTCATTTTTCCATCCAGCAGAAAAGCAGAAGAGAGGAGAAAGCAGCAGATAAGGGGGAAGGGAAAAGGACATAGTGGGTGATCAATGCTGGGTATAGGCCTTAAATATATATATATTTTTACAAGAAATGAAATTAAAAATTCAAGGAGGAAGACCACAAAAGCCTAGTGACAGTCTGGCACAGTGGAAATCTGTGATGAGCTACTGGTGAATCAAGGTTTCCACAGCACTTGTATTGTCAGCTTAGGAGCACATTAAAATGAAAAACAGAGGCAAATGGTACACTTGCACTAGGGCAGGGGTGTCCTGAGTTGTTCAGCACCCCTGCTGCTGTGGGTCTTACAGGAAGGGAGTCACTGAGATTGGACCGTGCCCCTCAGGGGTTTGTATCTCAGTGCAATGCCTTGGGGTTTCCAGCTAAGTGCTCACAAAGCCTTTTCCCTTCTCCAGTGGCTCAGGTCTTCTCAGTGCTCACACAGTAAGGAACACAGACAACCGGGAAAATAAAATGCAGGAAAATGGATGTATAGAGACAAAATAAAGGAACAAACCTTTGAAAAGTGGTTATGAAAAAACAAGCATAGATCAGAAGGAAAACAAGCAAAGAGAGAAGCACAGTTCTACAATGTTCCTGTTGTTCTTTCGGAGGAGCCACCATGATGCAAAATACATAACTTAATGCATTGAAATAATAAATTGCCCTTTGATACACATAACAGGAGCTTACCTGAATCATGTCCCAGACAAACAATCACCTGATAAAGCTAAAATCACCATAAAAATAGAAGTTAGCTTTTTTTTTAAATTCAGAAATTAGCACTGAGGAGAGTATTTAGTCATCAAACTGCTTAAAAAGCAGAACAGTGTATTACATCTCAGTGTATCAAGGCAGAATACTTCAGAATGGCAGCAACAAAGGAAAAATTAGCCTCAGCTTTCCAAAGAGACTTTCAGTGAAACACAGACGTTTCAGTTAATGGGCTTTGACTGTGGGTATTTTAGCGCTAGGCAGTCTCACCTGGTGCACGTTGAGCTTAATTCTCTGAGGTATCAATCACTTGAAACTCCAGATAAACTCAGGAAGATCAGCAACTGATGCTAGTCAGAGTCAGGCCCAGCTGTCCCAAAAGGGTTAATCAAAGAGGCATTAAAAAATGTGAATTCAGTAAGGTCATGGCAACCAGGGGGTCGTGTACTAAGAGGACAGCAGGACCCTAAGTCTGAGGATATTGCCTGTCATCATGGCAGAGCAAAAAACAGAAAATAGACTTTTGCCTGATAGTGATATCCAAACATATTCTTTTCCAAATGCAGCACAAACTGCAACATGCAGCACTCCTGCCTGAGGAAGGGTAGTCCCTGGGCCTGAGGGGCAAGCAGGACAGCACCTGTAGCCATGGGGGCTGTGGCTCCTACAGGGAATGCAGTTAGGGCCGATGCATTCCTTGCTAATTAAATATAGTCCTAGGCTGCCAGCCAGTTACCCCTGCAACCCTCACAGGGCCACGTTTGCAAACCTCTGGTCAAACAAGGGATATGTGGAGCACTTGAAAGGTAAGTAAACTCAAATTTAAAGCCTTACTGCATACCAGATACAACCATAATATTTTTCTTACTCATTTACTATTTTCAAGCAAAAGCAGCAAAGGCTGTCTGGACTCTTAACTTTCCATTGCTTGCAGAGACTCAGAAAGCTCTGCCATGAACCCTCTGCCTCCAGGCTCTAGGACTGGCACATCCACAGCACCCCCAGCTCCCTGGAGCTGGTGATGTGGCAAACAGGAAGGGCAATAAAATGAGGTAGGGCAATGCTGCAGCAATGCCATGGAAAACTGCTCGACTTGCTGTGAGTGTAACATGGAGACTCCTGCAGTCAGTGCAGCTCTTTGTCAAAGTACAAAATGAGAATCTTACCTTTTCCAAAGCTTTCCTTGAAACACTATACAGAGCTGCCTGTGTGCAAGCTTTATCCTCAGCTGCTCCTTTCCCCGTAGATAGGCAAAAGAGTGCGATCTGATTTCAGAAGCCAGGGCTGCACTCTGCCTTCTGCCTCCAAATAGAGCTTTTCCTTAACACCATTAAAACAAAGACAGCTCATCTAAGAAATGGGACTCTGCAGACAGTGGACTTTAGGGGTTTGGTGACAGTTCTTTCTCACTGAGGTTTGTTTTCTGGTCAGAGCCTAATCATGAGTTTTCCAGAGGTACAGAACATACACGTAACTCAGCAAGGCAGCTGGCAGTAGCCATATCCTTCCAAAATCCAGTGATGAGGATTTAAACAAGCTTGGTAAAAATCCTCATTTTGTGATTACTCTGCAACCAAGAAAGCAGCTGGGAATGATTCTGTCACTACCAGGTCTTCCCACACATCCTGCTTCATCTTAATTTTTATTCATTGGAACATGCAAATTTCCTGCAACATGGACTGGAAATTGCTTCTATTGCATTTCCAAAAAACATCAGAGGATTTCAGCATCAGTCACTGTGTCATACAGACCATAAAACAAATTTTAATGGACAATAGTGGAAAAAAATCCTGAACCAAGAACTAGCACAACAAACATACAGAAAAACTCAGTTCTCCCTCTGGAAACGCTATTGTTTATTGCTATCAAGGTCAATGAAACTATAAGCAAACTGTTTCAGCAAGCCCTGCAGATTTATGTTTGCTAATATTCTGCATTGTTAGTGCAGAAATATTTTCAGAACAGTTAAAATCAGAAGTAGTCAGGCCTCAAATAGAGCAGCTGAACAAAAGCTCTGTTGACTTGAATGCATTGAAGCCAATCTGCTGCCTCTCCAAAAGAGTCCCTTCCTTTTTGAATCTTGAGAGAGAGGCACAAACAGATCAATTTTTGCAAACACAGTGAAGAAAGTATGAACTTCTGGCCTCAAAGACTAAGGACTCTTTCCTACTCCCTCAAGGGGACCCAAACTTTATCCAGTTCCTTAAGCCATCCCAGATGCCTTCCCCAGCATCCCACAGAGAAAGGAAAGAAAGTCCTGTAAAAACCAAGTATCGCCATGCTGGAAGAAGCTCTCCAGATGAGCCCAGATCTGGTCTAGAATCATAACAAATTGAAACACTTCTACCAGCCATGGTTACGGGCATGTCGTACATCTCTTGTAATAAGCAAATTATTAGTTTGTGTGAAAATGGAGCCTTTTGTATCTCAGCAAAAACTAAAGCAGGGAGCATAACCAGCCAGCAAGACTGAGCAAGAGACACTCTCCTGTTACTTGTGTAGTTGCCAATATTTTAGTTTAGTGACAAATATTAGTCCCAACTGTTAACAGTCGTATAAAGCAACTCGCATCCAACATGCTTCACACGGTGTCACTGTTTTATCCTCATTCACTGAGGAAGAAATCAGTGTCTAATCAGTAGGAGCCAAAGGCACTTTTGTCATTAAAAATCACCTCGACTATTGCATGCCCCCTTTTCTTCACCACCCAGCAGAATTTTGACTATTGGTAACAAGTTTGGTTTGATTTTGGGGGGTTTTTTTAATTGTACGCTTTCTGCCTTTTTAATCTAAGGTAACATTTGCAGTCTGGTCTTAAATGACTTAGGGCAATACAGGGAATAAAAGACAGAAATGAGAGCAGAACCTCCATTTCCTTACTTGAAGCTATGAGCTTTACCACTCTCCAGTGCTGCCTCCCTCACTGAAATAGTAAAGTATAAATGCAGGCAGTTCTGGTGTTCAGATTATATGATCCCAGCCTTTCTCTTTTGTTGCTCATTCATCCTTTTTATGTAACTGTTGCCTTAGCTGTGAAACCCGTAAAGGTCAACTTGACTCTAAACTGTATCATTGGGAAGAGTTATCAAAATTGTGGACAAAGCATACAAGGTTGCCATGCATTTTCTTGATTTTATTGGGAGACAGTATGTTGGTGACTTTATTCTAAACTCAACTGCTTCCGTGAAAATATTTCTGCAATTGAATTTACTGCCTAAGATTGGGCCTGCAATAGGAGGAAGCTGTAAATAAATGGCACAGTCTTGCTAATGACTGTGTAGAGGGCAGAAATAAGGTCAGATGGCAGTGCTGTTGTTTTCAATAAATTCCATGGATCTAATTTTTATCTTCCATTGCTATAATTTCAGTGGTATTACTTTATCGACTTTTATCCTACTATAATCCAAAGTTTCCCAACTGTACATTGTTTCTCTTAGTAAAATATTTCTTGTGAGTGTAATAAGCCTTTGGTGAATTTATCAGTATTACTACAAAAAGTACAAAGAAACTAAAAATAAGAATACACCAATTGCAATATGTATGTGGTCTATACGGAACTGTGCTATTAGTTTTGTATTGGAGAAAGATTGCACTAGGCCAGGAGTTTTTTGAGGATCTGTGCTTCACTTATGCTGGGAACACCTTTCCCAGCTAAAGCCCACTTTTACTGTAATGAAATACTTGAAGCAATCAATATTTTTCTCAAAATTTCATTTTAGAGGAAAACTTCTGAGATTATCTGGTGTCTTGTTTCAATATTTTCTCTCCAAAATAATTTTCCTGTGACAAGTAGCGCAGTGCCTATAAGCAGGGGGTACATCATGCTGCAGTGCAGGGGATTCTAAATTAAAGCCCATGTTTCAGTCTAACCATCACACCTTTATTTTCTGAATGCTGCAATTTTACCCAAACGAACAAATTAAACTTCACAAAAATGGTGAAAGAGATCTCTCCCTCCAGCATTCATGGTGCTGTTTCCTGCTTTCTTCCACTTCTCCCTGGAGCGAGGTGGGTGCAGTCCTGCAAGGAGAACATGGCAGGAAGGCTGTTTTGGGGCTTGCTCTCCACGCAGGTTTGTAGCTCTGGCTGGTGTCACTCGCTGTCCCCACTCTTGCTCCCGAGCTGGCGCTGGCAGCTGGCTGAGCTGTGCTGCTCGGGCACAGCTGAGGGGGAGGTGGGAAGCAGCACGTGGAACTGCAGTGGGAAGGCGAAGGGAGCCCTGTGGAAGGTAGCAGGAGAGCTGGTGGTGGCACAGTGGGCAGTGCCCACAGAAACCTCCCTGAGGCTCAGCAGCACCCGCTGAGCAGAGCCTGGCTCTGAGCATGGCAAAACATTTTGAAAGAAAGGTTACAAACTTCAAACAGACAAAGATTATGTCCCTGCCAGGCTGTGGCCAGGTGTAATTTAGACCCCTTACAACAAGCCATCACCCCTGAGCTGAGCCATCCCTTGGGCTGCGCTCAGACCATGTAGGCGCTGCAGGTCTGCCCTGAAACCCCAGGTTATGCAGCAATTCTCCTACCAGTGCCAAAGGAAATCTGGGAACTTCATTGCTACCCTTGTCCCCACTGACATTTTCATGACTTTCAAGAGGGAGATTATATCTGAGAACTGGTTATTACATGGAGGGGAAAAAAGCAAATTAATTTAAAATAAATTTTGTTATGTTTGCATTTCAGAATAAATGCAGATTTGCACCAGAATTGATGTGGAATGAGACTTACAAATGTATTGGTACAAGGCTGCACATGAGGTAGTCACAGATGATTGATACAGTGACTGATACTATAATTTAGCTTTTTATGCAGTTTAAATGAGCACTCAATTCTGTACCCTTTAATCACAAAGTGGCATTTCATCTCAGGAGTAGCCAGCTGTAGTTCAATAAAAGAAAGGCTGCCCAACAGGAATAGGCAAAGTTGGCTGAGGCCTCCAAAAGAACCCAGATCAAAAACATTATTTGAAAAATGAAATATTAATATGGGCAAGGTTTCCAACTAAATGTTTCCTTTGGTATTTGTTCAAGTGAATGTTATACCTCTAGTGGCAGCAGAAGTGAATTATTTAGCATAATGACGATGGAAAATTCAGACTACAGTTAAGGAGTTTCTACATCTTGGCTATAGGTATGTACCTACAAAAATGTGCATCATTTTTGAAAAACGTAATCTTAAATCCCCCTGTTGATAATTCACACTGCTCAGAGCCTGAAAGTGGAGCAAGAGAGGATGAGCAGGCCTTTCCAAGTTAAATATGGTGATTTGTCCAAGTAAAATGACAGAACTCAGGCTTCCACACAGAACTGGGATGTGCCCATGGCTGATGCTGAAGTAACTGGGTCTGGCCATTACCTCCCCTCAAAGGAGAGCTTGTTATAAAAATGCTAATGTACAGCCTGTCCCTGCAGGCATGAGGGAAGGCAAAGTGCACACTCCAGTTGTTCCGAGAGAGAGGCACACGGCAGGCCTGGGTTAGGCTGCGACAGTGCTGGGAGTCAGGCTGTGGACACGTGTCTCCTCCCAAATCCAGCTCCGTTGACAGCACAGTCCTCCCCCAGTCTGCCCAGAGGCTGGTGAGCATTGCCCAGCAATAGGTTACCACCCCTCTGATCTGGATATACTTGTTTGAACACTCCCTAACCTATTTCACTGAAAATCAGCTGGGCCAACAAGCCCTTATTACTTAAAATGTTAGGCCATGGTTGCACAGACATTTTTTCTACCCTGCAAAGCAAGCTCCAGCCATTTCTACTCCCTTTCTTTGGCTTGCTTTGGCTCTGCATTCCCCACCCCACAGGTCTATGCCCTATTTTGTCTATTTTTTTTAAGCCTAAGTAGTTGTTGGGGGTTTTTTTAAGTTGGATTCCCCCAACACTTCTCATTCACTTAACTAAATGTTACAGTCTGTGCCAACACACCAGAGGAGACGGTGAGGGGTTGGAAAAAATCACCAGAAGGTTCCCTACATCAAATTTGTCTTCAGAATAAATGTCTTGAGGAAACCATGGTCTGACACTCCTTAATCCTCTTCTGGGTTTGGCCTTTGGTAAGCTACATGACTCTGGTTGTTTTACAATCACAGGAACAATGATCTTAACCTCTTCTTAGTGTGACCTACTCCAGATCCACCAAACTCAGCAGAATCTCCACAATCAAAGGGGGTTTTGGCCTGGGCCTTCACATAAGCAATTCAGGCTGTTCATGAGTGGTAGCATTCCATACACAGTTTGGAATATGCCCAAGGCAGGTTGCTACTAATGCCTGGAGTCAAAGGGGTCACTGTAATACCAGATGGAGAAATAAACCGTAACCACTGTGGGTGCAAATCAGGCACAGGTAGGATCTGTGTGTCCTCTTCGAGTCAGAGCAGGTAGTCTGCACTCTAAGCTTCTCGATCGTTGGTGGCAGCAAAGCCCAAATCCAGAAGCATTTTGAATTTCCAGGTCAGAGATCAACTCCAGCCCAGTTGCCTCCCAGGTCTCTCTTTTCTGCAGCATGTTTGCAACGTGTCAAAGGCTGCAGAAACTAAACACAAGACCATCTGCTTAGCAGCAACAGCAGCTCCTTTTCCTCAACTTCTAGCCTTTTATAATCCCTTGTCTTGGTCCTGCTGACCATACTAAGGAACAAGTTCAGCAGGAAGGACAAGTGCTCTCCAGAGTAATTCCCAGCAGAACTCCACGAGGAAGCCTGGAGCCTGCCTTGGCGCCATGCTCAAGAAACAGAGCGTGCAGTGTGGAGAGCCCTTCAGAAAGTGGCTGGGATCAGAGAGGGAAGGACAAATGGTACCTGTGGTCAGCTTTTAATGACAAATCCAAATATCAGGGCAGGCATTTGCCGAGGCGATAGCAAAGCTTTTGGTGAAGCTGCCCTGCCTCCCTTCCCCACAGCTGCACAAAGACTCAATAAGTCACACAGGGAGAATGCTTGAGCAGTGGAGGTGCAAAATGGAGCGTATTAACTGAAGCTTTTAATAAGATTTTGATAACAATGATTTTTATGTTAATCTCTAAAGAGTTTGCTTTTGTAACATATAACTGATAAGCATATAATCTAGTTTTAATTTAATCTCTGCAGGTGTTTCCCAATGGTAAATGTTAAATTTTTATTGCTTCCTTAGGCAGTAATAATAGGGGAAATGTCTGTAGGGCTCCCACCATCCATTTGTATGCAGATAGCATCATGTTTTATAATAGCGGTAAATCTGACAGGATAGACTCTTAACTGTTGAGATGATATTATAAATATGTGTCAACACTGAATAAACATCTTTGAAAGGAAAATAAAATAGAGATGTTATTACAGGTCTAATGAAATAACCATAACTGCTTATTTATAAGAGATGCATGCACACATCCTTGGAAAAAAGTAGAGCCCATGCTGGGTTTGCAGCTTTGCGATGAGCAGGACATGGAGATTCTCAGCAGGGTCCTGCAGACAATGCAGAAATAGATCCTACACTTCATAAAGATGATGACTGTCTATAAACCTCTAAAAGTTTGTTCTCTCTGAGGTTTCAAAATTATTATAAATACCACGGTGTCTAAGACTCAATTATGGCTTCTTTCATACAGTTTAGGAGCACAGCATGTCAGTAGCTCCCACACGAAGAACCATAGGACACCAAGTACAAGGAAGCGAACCCTGATGCCTGTCTGAACTGTAATGCAAACACATCTTGGGCAAAATTCACTCAGTACTAGACCTGAGAGGCACTTGATCCCTTAGATCTTACACTTAGCTTTATTCACTGAGCATGCATGAAACCTGCCCTTGTTTACATTTAGCATTTGAAAGACGGTGACACTTTAGGATGTATTTTCCTCAAATAGTTTTATCTGTTGTGCAGCAAATGTGGCTCTCTGGCATGCTGTGCTCACCATGCCCATAGGCACATCTCAGAGACCCAGCAACACAGGCAGAGAGCTGAACTAAAAGATTCCTAAGATGGAACTGGCTTGGCTCCAGCCAGTGGGGAGCATGAGCAGAGACAGCTTCGAGCTGACTTTAACTCTCCTGTATAGGCATGCCCTGAAAGGGATTACACTTTAACAGAAGTCTAGATATTTCCTCAATGGTGCTTAGATATGTGGCTCCCAAGGTCCACATCATTAGTCATAAAACAAACAGTCTAACCTCTGACACAAAAAATACGCACAAGTACGTCTAAGTCCCCAGTGACAGGGAATGGGAATACAGCTTGCTGCCACTGGAGGGGGGAAATTTGAAAACTTGCCACATAAGCAAGTTAAAAAAAACCAAAACAATTTTTCTGGTGAATTAAAGTTACAAGAACAGCTTGGACAATTTAGGTTGAAAAATTCTTGCTTCTGTTGTAAGTCAGAACATGTATGCTGCTTTAAGGTGGTAGTTTAAATGCGGTATTGTTTCTTCTGCTAGTCTTTCAAAGTAAAAAAAACATCTGTTACAGAGACTTTTTAATAAATTGGTATTAATTAGAAAGAAAACTCCAATCATTTTCTACAGAAAGACAACGTGAGTGCAAATGGCAAGGCAGATACGTTACTCCCTTTCCTGAGTTACTTCAAAGCCAAAGAGGATCTGCCACATTGTGCCATGGAGAAGGGAACTGTCGAGAAAAACAAAATATCACATTAAGAATATTCACTAGTAAGAATTAAATGCATTACAAGCTATTGGTAAGATTCAGATATATAAAATGTTTAGTTCTATCTGCTCGCTTGTTGTTTTCATATCAGACTTTGTAAACATACAATTTAATCTGTGTGACTTCTTCAGACTGAGTCTTCATTAAAGGAGCCCCCTCATGAAGTGTTTGCAGTCAGCCTCTGCAACTGCATGGGCCAGCACACACGTGCCAATGTTCCAGGCCCACTAGGCTAATGGTGAACACAGAACCCAAGCATGGTACCCTCTGTTTATAAATGCTACACCATGTCCTTATGCCATGTCAGATAAAGTGGAATATATTGCTAATCAAGAGTGTAAAATTACAGGAATCAGGCATAATGCTGTGTTTCTCACAGCTTAAGAAAATCTTCTCCATGATAAATGAGTTGTGAATCTCCCATATGAAGTATTTAAACAGATGGATAATCACCACAGCAACCAAAACCACCACAGAGTCATCCAGGAGTATTTCATCTCTGCACACTCCACTATCAAGTTTCATGCTGTAAGGAGGTAATATTGTATGTAACAGAAGACTAGCCAATGCTTTTAGGTAACTGACAGCAGTTTCTAAGGTAGGTAAAAAATCAGAGGACCAAATATAGGCTGCAGGAACAACATTTTTTTACACTTTGGATCACATTTAAGGTGACCTGACAAACTTGTTGCAGATTCTTTGCTGCATCTTATGTCTCTGCTCCTTTGCATTTTTATTTCTGTTGTCTTCTTCATCCTCTCATTTTTCCCTCTCATCTTTTCCCTGCTCTACCAGCATCATAACAAGGAATGAACCTCAATCTGCCTCTGATCCCAGAAATAATTAATTATTCAGGCAGAATAAAGCAGCCCAAAAAGGAGAAAGCAAAAGAAACAATGACCTAACGATAACGGAGAGAACTTCTCACAGATCCGAGATACTCCCAGTTACTGCCACACAAGGCAGCAGTCTCCATCTCCCCCGGCGCAGCTGAGCAGCCTTCCCAGAGCACCCGGCACTGGGCACCCCGCACTCACCCTCTCCATCCTTTTCAGTGCCCCGGAGGCAGCGAGCCCGGCTGCGAGGCACGGGAGGAGCAGCGGGACGGTGCCAAGCCAGGCTGTCTGCGTGCCCCACGCCAAGCAGCTCTGGGATGTTTCAGCACATGTCAGTGCTGGTTCAACACCCAGGGCACACACGTACCTTTAGGAATGTCCGCGATGGGCAGAGTCTCTCCCAAGGGCACCTTACTGCACAATTGTCAGCGATGGGGCCTTGTGCTCTCCGAGGCATCAGCACCAGCAGCAAGGACAGAACACCACCGAGTCCTACTCGCACGCATGCAAGTTTTCACATTTAATTTGAGTTAACGCAGGGCTTTTAAAAATCACAAAATAACCTGGACACTAGCTGTAGTGATCGATGGATGGGAGAGGAAGGACACCAGTACGATTCCTGATTTTCAACAGGTGGATGCAAACCTTGACAGAAAAAAGTTGGATCCTGAGAAACTTACAGAGGCAGACATAAAACCTGCTTTTAGAGAGTCTGAACTTTCTTTGTAAACGAGCTGGATGAACTGGAAAATACCAATTTGTCTAATTAATGTGTATTTAAGTCTAGCCATTTTAGATTATGTTTTTATTTGATCATTGTTTGTTATTAATTTGAATATCTCTGAAGCATGTTTATGTGTGCTGCTTCTCCTGAGACAGGTTTCCAAAATGAGGAACACCCTCCCTTGGATTAATACTGAGTAAAATAATTATAATTTCTGAACGTATCCTGAAAGGCTGAAGTCTGATAATCTTTTTAAAAACAAGAATTCCACTTTATTTTTAAACATGTTAAAATCTGAACTGATTTACACTCATCAAGAAACAAAATATTTTTGCCAGTTTTCACTGCATACATTTTCAAAAATTCTGACAAGATTATAATTTCTATATATAATAATTTAACAATATTATGTAATTTGTGGCTGTAAGACTGAACTTCTTAATGAACCATTAGATCTGCAGAAAAAGGTGAGTGGTAATACACACATCTTGCCTAAGTTAGAAAATATACTTTTTAGAATTGCTTTATTTAATGTCTTCCATGATTTTAAATAGACAAAATATGTTACTTCCTGCTCTGGATTGTTTCATGATGTTATTGTGAAACATTCGTGGCAGCTGTGTTTATTTCACCACGGATGTGTGTTCATTTCACTGAGGGGTAAAGCTTGGTAATGGGTAAAAGATTTTGCAATCCAGTACTGGGTGGCTCAATATAAACCTTAATTATCCACCTGACTTGCAACAAAAACATTTTGCTGCATTAAAGATCTTGAAGTTTGGGATGATACTGGGTAGTGATTATACATGGATTTGTTTGTATTATCCAGAGGGGAAGTTGGGAAAAAAACCCGAGGGAAGATAATATAGTGGATAATGCATAATATGAGCTGAAGTTCACGAACAGTCTAATTGAATGAAAGCACATTAAGTAAGAGGAATAAAGAACAAAGGTAACAGCATACAAGTATTTACAGGGACAGTGTGTCCCATGTAAGCTGTGCTGTTGGATGATCACACGGTCACGCCTGTATGTTCGGCTCGCTAATACTTCTGTTCTGATTCAGCCCAGGGGTGACACTCGCCGACCCTTCCCCCGGGGGACCTGCCAGCGACGGGCGGCACCGAGGTGAGCCCGAGCTGCTCTGGGACCCCGCAGGGCAGGACACACGGTGGCCCCGAGCGCAGCCGGGAGAGGGGCAGGAACGCCTCCGGGACGGGGTCAGACCTCGGGAACCGTGAGATGAGGTGAAGTATTATCAAAAAAC